>JAODUK010048030.1:1315-19545 GCA_027564635.1 Typhlichthys eigenmanni
ATGTCCCGTAACAACATCCTTTGCTACATCCAGTCTGTCTAGGCAGGATGTATCTGTCTATGTTGTCTACATGTCCCGTAACAACATCCTTTGCTACAGCCAGTCTGTCTAGGCAGGATGTATCTGTTTATGTTGTCTACATGTCCCATAACAACATCCTTTGCTACATCCAGTCTGTCTATAGGCAGGATGTATCTGTCTATGTTGTCTACATGTCCCGTAACAACATCCTTTGCTACATCCAGTCTGTCTAGGCAGGATGTATCTGTCTATGTTGTCTACATGTCCCATAACAACATCCTTTCGACATTTTCACAAGGAATATAAGTTTAAAGTGAACAGATTTGATGGAGAGTTGATTCCAGTTGAAGTGATTCTTGTTTATCTGACACAAAGCGGTGCATAGCAACATCTTGGCCTTCTGATTAGTCATATTGCCTGTCAATCAAACTCTGGTGAATGCTCTATTGTCACTGTATTGTTTTACTCAGCAGATGTGATTGCTGTTGTAATGTGTTGTGTCATCTAGCTTGCAGGGAAATGGAATTGGAGAATCCGGTGCAAAGGTCATATCAGATGCCATCAGGACCAAATCCCTGGACTGTGTGGTGGAAATATAACTAGAAATCTAATAAGCTCACATGCATCCATCCTTCCAGAAGTTTCCAAAAGTCGCATCCATCTCTTTGCTCCGGCCAGGGATTGAACTATCTGCTGAATCAGTTTTTCACTGTGAAACCGGCAACTAGGAAAGATCAATTCTGCTGCTTTGAGAAGGCAGAAGGAAGAACCAGAGACAGGACACTATATCCAATACACAATCCTATTGGCTGGAACAAACAAAATGGCCCTAGCAACTCAAACTATGTTTTGTATAGAGCTGTGAATGAAACACAAGATATGCTTCTTAACCTTTTTCAAAAGACTTGCAGTTAGGAAGAAGGTAATACATTCTGTTATCAAACACGCACATTTACCGAAGGTACAGTTGAGTTTCAAAACTCAATCTCTAACTCCCTAAAGTAATCTTGTGAATGTTATGTTTTTATGTCATGTCTTATTTTACAACGCATTACTGTTCTCATTTTAAGTAACAGTATTATATTGTAGAATAACAACTTGATTTTTATTTAAGCGACTTACTGCTCAACCACACATTGGCTATCACAGCACATTTAATTAACTGGAGACAATATCAGCAATCACCACATCAGTATTATACATATTAATAACCTATATCACTAATTGTTTCATTTTTCAGGAGTGATGTTTTAGCTGAAGGTTTCATGCTATAGACATTATAGCATTTACTATATATAATATAATTTATTCTCATCATAACTATGCATGTTTTATGTTATTCAGGGGGCTTTTGTTGTTTTGCTGTAAATAAAGTATATAAGGTTATTATATAATTATAAAACATTGTGATTGGTATATTGGTTCATTTCAAGGACAGAGCAAGAGTTTAGTGTTTACCAAATGTGAAATTCTTCTTTAACTTATAAGATCTGTTGGCACGTGTACAAACATGAGTACAACAAGTCTCAACAATCTAAATAGTCTGAATGTGTGTAATACAGATCTGTCTCGCTGTCGAAGTGAATTACATTCAGAGCTACACTCCCATATAGTGGTTGGAAAATAGCATTGCTTTCCGTTTCTGTTCACAACCAAAAGTGAAAACTAGATATCTCTCCTTGCAACATGAGAGCCAGAAACAACACAAGCTTACTATAGCGATACTGATTTAACAACAAACGCGGAAAGGTAAGTAGACCTTGAACTTTCAGATACATTACAGATGCTGGCTGCGTGTTTGTGAAACGTATTTGCGCATCTGAACCCTCATATAGTTGTTCAAGTGGGTATGCTACTTTCTAAATGTAGTCCGTTACAGTTGCTACTTACCAGACTAAAATTATAATCAGTAACATAATTATTGGATTGCCTACATTTAGTAACATAATATGATTACTTTCCATTACGTTTAGATTATTTCACGCAAAAGCATTGTTCTTTGAAATGCCGTACAAAGCAATTTACTGGGTTGGCTCGCCAAATCTTTCTTTTTCTGTGACCGTTTGTTTAAATTGTGCTTCAGATTAAGGTAAGATTTATTTCAATTATTTATTGACGTTAATGAAAGGTTAATAAGAGAACATGCAATGGTTTTATGCATTTTTCTACTGCAAACTTCCCTTTTAAATTTAGAAGTAGTCCTAGAAGTAATCATCTTTTTTTTTAAACACCTGTAATCTGATTCCACAATATTAGTTGATAACTGTAATGGATTACAGTTACTATTTTATCATAATAAGATTACAAGTAACGGATTATTACCTGGCTATAGGCTAAATTGAAGATGCTTTTTAAATAAGAAAATAGCAGTAATAATGACGTAGACTAAAGGTCAGGGGTGTCGCCAGGTCGAATTCCTGGGGCTGCAGGGTCCCCCTACAAAATAAAAGCCTCTCTAAATAAATCTATATTTAAATCAATATATTGTCAATTTCAAGTTCAAGTTCTATTGGGCCTAATGCTAGCTCCCTGCACCCCAGGCAGCTAGCATTAGGCCCAATAGTACAGTCGCCGTACTCGGGGACCTGATTGGCCACAATGCAAACCCCCATGGCTAAACAGTACAAGGGGTAAGACGACGTGTCCGCGGTCCAGCCCTTGTGTCTCCTGTGTTGGTCCCGGCGCAACCTGATTTTGTTCTATGGCCAGCCCGTTTTGACCCCTGTTCCTAGGCCTCGTAAGGCCAAGATGGCAGCACCCGAGCCAGCCTTGGTTAATGTCCCAGAGTTAGTTTCAGTTCCCGTTTTGACCCCTGTTCCTAAGCCCTGTCTGGCCAAGATGATGTAAGTTGATGCCATCTAGAGGCAAACAGTGATCACTGTCTCCAGGCATTGGGGGCAGTGTTCCGGCGTGGGGTTGGGTGATGTATCGGGCGAGGAGAACGGTTCTTCAGTTCAATACAATACTGGATATCTGGATATGACTCCGTTGCATTATTCAACACACAACACCAGCTTTAGTGCGGGCCCCAGTGCCCATTTCAGTCCCTGTATTGGCCTCCGCGCCTTCCGTACCCAATCTGGCCTTCGCACCTCTTTCAGCGTCTTCGGCGCTACTGCTCGGACAGAGCAGTTCCAGACGGCCCCCCTCCGCCGCAGCAGCTCCCACCGACTGTCTTCGCTACTGGGATTCCACCGCAGAAGTCTCCCCTGGCCCCACCGGCCGTCCAGTCGACCTGACCCCATGTGCCTTTGCCTCCCGAGCCCTTGCTTCATGTGCCTGTGCCCCCCTAGAGTCTCCGCCCCAGGTGACTCTGCCGTTCCTGGAGCCCAAGGACTGGCCGCCACCACCACCGGAGCCCCCTGTGACACCGCCAGTGTTGTCGCTTTCAGGGTCTTCGGCTACGCCTCCTGTGACTCCCGCTCCAGCATTGTCGCTTCCAGTGTCGTCCATGCATCCTATCCGGGTCCCGCCTCCTGTCCGGTCCCTGGAGCCTGTCCCACCACCTGTCCAGTCCCTGCCTTCCCATCCTGCTCGGACGTCCGGACGTCCGGCCATCCCCCTGACCCATCATGGTGTTGCCTGGGCACCCAACCCCCGGGCCGACCCCCTGACACATCTCTTCTGTCTGCGTGCCGCCGAGCCCCGGCCCATGGCCCATGAGGGACCTCTGAGAGCCATCCCTTGAGGAAGGAAGGGGAAAGGAGGGTTCTGTCATGTTCTGCTGTCCTCCTCCAGTTCTTTCCCTTGTTGATTGTTATTGATTTCACCTGCAAATCGTTGTTTGTGTCCAATGGTCTGTCTTGTCGTCCTGTATTTAAGCCCTAGTGAGTCCTGTAGTGTTATTATTATTATTTGTATAAGTCACTCCCCTGTTGTGTGTGTGTGTGTGTGTGTGTGTTCCTGCCTTTTCGTTGGACATTAAAAACCCTGAACCCAGAAAGAGTGTCGTGCATTTTGGTCCACCCTGCCTGAGAGCCTGGCAATGGCTTAAATATAGCCTACTAATATGCCCAATTATACACTGCTTTTGTTTCAGGTAACAAACGAAAGTATGAGTAAATTCTACACCCACACATCAGGCAACACCCTGGGGGCCCACAGGGAGTTTAGACAGAGGCTGGAGGCAGGGGGCGCCACTGAGGTGACCAGCCCAGAGGAGAGTGACGTCAACATCGTCTTCTGCCCCATCATCAGTGGCACATTGACTGATATAAAACAGGCACTATCTGAAACCACAGGTAGTCATGACAACATATTTCTAATAGTCTTTTATGCAATTTGTAGAGTTTATGTAATAACAAGAATGTTTTACAAACATCTTAGGTTCCAACCAAGTGATCCTTGTGGTGATGCATCACACATTCGATCCAGACTGTGTTATTATGAGCAGTGACCCTCTGGTCCGAGGCTGTAACCCTGGTAACGTCCTGCTGACAGTAGACTGCCTATTTTTTGAGACTAAAGGACTTCTGGAGTGTCCTCGCAATGAAAAGGCTTTATCAGCAGTTTGCAAACAGGTAGTACAGAATATATGCATAATGTCCGGTAGAACAACTATGATAATTATACCATGTCTGTCTATGATTAGTGTAATGTATGTATTGTAATGGTTTCTTCTCAAAATGTTCAGCATTGCTGGTCTCTATTGAGACTAGGGAGCTTGTGTAGCCAGAAGTTGAGATGTATTTGTTTTTATTTAGATAAGTTCAGTACATCAACCAGCAATTGGATTTACTCCATTAAGTTCAATATACAGTAATTGTAATATTTTATTTGACAGATGGGAGTTAAAACTTCACGTGAGTGCTGTTGTTTAAATATAACATATTTCTTTTCAGTTATATAAAATGTCTACAGACACTATATGCCTAATATGAATGATTAATTGTTTAGTCTTTCTTTTCCAGGCTCTTTATGTTTAATACTTTAAGTATTAAAGGTGATGTCAGCTATCCTGATATCCCTTCAGTTCCATAGGCTCCCTCAGAAACACCAGTGAAATTGTGCACACAGTGTATGTAAGATGTTCGTGAGCCCACACAATTATCACAAATTGTCGACCTCATCCCTCAAGTTAAGGCAATTCATTCAAACATCTGCCATCAACTATAGGTGACCTAATGGGATGTTTTTGTCATGCCTTATTTTAACACAGATCGCTGTTCTCATTATCAGTAACATTTTCAAATTTATGTAGAACAACATCGCAATTTAAAACATTATTAATAACCTCTATCACTAATTGTTTATCTTTTCAGATATGATTGATGGGTTAGCTGAAAGCTTCATGCTATAGAGACATTCTAATCTTTAAGAATGGAGACAAATCTGACCATAAAAAATTACAGAGGGTGAACAGTAACCTGGGGAAGGTTTTCTGTAGTATTATGGCATAAACATAAGAGTTGGATTTATACCAAAACATAGAACAACAGATCGTATTACACCTTACAGACATTAGATACACATGACCACCAAAACTAGACAAAACTGTATTCTTGCTTTGCTGACTTCCAAAAAGCATTTGATTCTATTTGGCATACAGGACTGTCCTACAACATTTTTGAAAGCGGTATAGGGGATAAAACATATTATAAAATCAATACACCATGGCAAACTACCTGACCATGGTGACTGATCAACACAGCAGAAATACATTGACAAAGTACAGGCTCAGCGAGCACAGCCTTGCTATTGAGAAGGGAAGACACAGGACAACCTGGCTCCCCGTAGAGGAAAGCTGAACAGCTGAACCAGAGACATCTGATTTTCCTTTTAAAGTGTGAGAAATACGAATCAATCAGAGTCACTTCCCAAAATTAAATTGATAGTCCAGGGCTTTGAGGACCTCCCTGATACAGTGAAGCTGTCAGTCCTTCTAGGCAGGACATGGCAGCTGTGCGTTGGCCACACGCTGTGTTACCGCCATTGCCTGACATATGTACCAATACCAATATGTATGTGATATTTTATTGTTTATTTTCCTTGTTTCTAAACAATACCTTGTTTACTTTACTTATGTTTAATCTGCTCTTGTTATTACTATGTTATGTTATTATGCTCCATAGTTGACTTTAATTACATTCATATGAAAAAGAAAGAGAAAAATACATGTACAGTGTTACGTCATGTTAATAAAATGATTTTAACTAAAAAATTTGAAATTGACATTCTAGCATTTATTATAATTTATTCTCATAACAATGCAAATGTTTTCTTGTATATATTATTCAGGGGCTTTGTTTTATTCTAGAACACTGTGATTGGTATATTGGTTCATTTGTAAGAACAGAGCTATGCAGGGTTTAAGGTTTACCAAATGTTGAATTCTGCTCTAAGTTAAAAGCGCTGTTGGCATTTGTACAAACATGAGTTTCCTTAAGTCTCTACACAAAATAATTGTCTCAATGTGCAATACAGATCTGTCGCACCTCGAGGTGAAGTTCATTCAGTGCTACACTCCCATCTCCTGGTTGGAAAATAACATTGCTTTCTTTTTCTGTTGAAGTGTAAACGATATATCTATCTCTGCATCATCGCGTTAAGAGCCATACAGGAACAACAGGTATACCGTCAAACACTGTTTTACATTAAGCCATAGCCTACTGATTTAAAAACAAACTGGTAAGGTAAGTTCCTGTGTTTCTCAAACTTTTTGGGCATCTGAACCCTCTTTAAACAGTTTTCCAAGCGAGTGGCTATAGATTATATTCGACTACATGCATTTTAAAGAAGAAAATTCTGTTCTAAAGGTTGCTAAAACAGGCCTAATGCAAAATGATAATAGCCAGGACTACTTGAGAATCAATTGAGATATAGTTTTCAGGGACACCGAATTTTCTTGATTTTACCCATATCTATTTATAGCCTAAATAATGTTTTATTATTTAGTATTATTACTGATATTAATATTATTATTATATTATTATTATTATTATTATTATTATTATTATTATTATTATTATTATTATAAATCAGTAGGTCTGTATTATAGGCTAGCTATTGTTTTCATAATGATCAAATTAGATCTATATTAGATTTACTTTCTCTGATTTTGTCAGGTTCCGGAGAAAGGACTCACACACAGATGACAGTTCACAAGATTTAATGTTATTCCACAATCCAAACTCACAATCAAAGGCAGTCCAAGGTCTAAATCCGGTATAGGCAAAGACTAGACAAAGTGGCATAACAGGGGCACTGACAGATTTGACGGCCCTTAAAGCAGCCTCGAGGTGCACTGTCTTGCACTATAGGTAGTCTATTGTATAGGCCAACTAGTGACATGGAGATGAACCTCAGAATGTATAATCTTAGGGTACTTGTCCCATAAATAGACAATTTCAGGTGCACAAGCATTTGACAACTCCCTTTCACTTTCGAAATTAGTTCCCCATTCCTTTGCCTCATATGAATACTGCCACTGTTTTATTTTTTAACAAAATGACATATTATTATATTGGAAGCCTGTATAATGATGTAGGCTATAAGATATGAAGTTGACTATATCTAACGCACACAGTAACATGTAGCCTATATACTAATACTAATAATACACTTTTTTTTCTCCAGGTAACAAACGAAAGAATGAATAAATTCCACACCCACACATCAGGCAACACCCTGGGGGCCCACAGGGAGTTTATACAGAGGCTGGAGGCAGGGGGCGCCACTAAGGTGACCAGCCCAGAGGAGAGTGACGTCACCATCGTCTTCTGCCCGGTCAGCAGTGGCACACTGACTGATATAAGACAGGCACTATCTGAAACCTCAGGTAGTCATGACAACATATTTCTAATAGTCTTTTATGCAATTTGTTGAGTTTATGTAATAACAAGAATGTTTTACAAACATCTTAGATTTCAACCAAGTGATCCTTGTGGTGATGCATCACACATTCAATCCAGACCGTGTTATTCGGAGCAGTGACCCTCTGGTCCGAGGATGTAACCCTGGTAACGTCTTGCTGACAGTAGACTGTCTCTTTTTTGAGACTTTAGGACTTCTGAAGTGTCGTCGCAATGAAGAGGCTTTATCAGCAGTTTGCAAAGAGGTAAGCTACTATATGTACACTGTTTGATAGACCAACTACTTAATATCTAAGAATTAACTTCAATGAGTGAATTTCAAAATATATGTCTAGCATGTCTATGTGGCTCATATATTTGAAAAATGTTCAGTATTGTTGGTCTCTCCCAGAGCCATGGAAATTACAGAGTTACACCAATGGAAGTTCGAAATTGTCAACGGTCACATGGTTCATGGAGAGGCAAAACCTATTGCACAATAGTTCCAGGAAGTGCTTGGAGGGCAGTTTGAATATATATATACAGATATATGCATAACATCATTTTTTGGTAATTAGTAGTCAATAAATGAACCAATTTTCATTTAAAATATAATTTATAGGGTACTTTTAGTATTTAGGATAACTTCCAGGGACTATTTTGAGGCTCCGTTGTCGTTAAAAACAGTCAATTGGAGTGAACAGAGATGATGCAACTCTCTCTACATGGCTCTGGTCTCTCCTAGGAAGCTTGAACTAGCATCATATAGGAAGTGGAGATGCAGTGTTGTTTAATTAAAAAATAGACATGATTTCAAATGTTTACACAAATCGTTGAAAATTTAAGTTCAAAGCAAACATGTTTGCCATGGTTTGCCAATTCTGAATACATCTCTGTATAGCGACCAACAATTAAAATAATTCATACTTAACTTCAGACTTACAGTATACTGTAGATACGTAATTATATAGTTCAGGGTTTTACTGAATGAAGTTCAACATACTATTGTAATATTTTATTTTACAGATGGGAATTTC
Source organism: Typhlichthys eigenmanni (assembly GCA_027564635.1). Classification (NCBI taxonomy): domain Eukaryota; kingdom Metazoa; phylum Chordata; class Actinopteri; order Percopsiformes; family Amblyopsidae; genus Typhlichthys; species Typhlichthys eigenmanni. The sequence goes on from JAODUK010048030.1 coordinate 10,164, forward strand.
AATTTCAGGTGAGTGAAGCTGTTAAAATATTACATATTTAGTTATATGCTCCTAAATGTGGACCTTATTTTGCCTGAAACAGCGCTTAGAATCCAGGCTCTGTGTTAGTCACTAAGTAGTCATTAATTATTTATCTATTTGTCTGTCTGTCTGTCTGTCTGTTTCCACATTACATATACATTGCACACATTATTTCGGCCTGAAATCATTCGCTGGTGCAAACACAAGGTCAGAGTGAATTAATATGTAAGACACAAATAAGCCTATAAGTTAATGATTAAATATTTGGGCTTTCTATCCCAGGCTACTGGTGGTGTTTAATACTCTGAGTATTAAAGGTGGAGTCAGCTATCCTGGAGAAAGATTGTTGACATTTGAAATTGATCAAAACAAAAATAAAAACACCTCTTCCTTCAGTGTCATTCAGAAGCTCCGCCCCCTAAATTGGACACGCATTGCCATGGATGGGATAATGTGGTGTGGTCTGCACCACTTTGTTTCTGTTTCAATTTGCCCCTGTAAGATTAAGTCTGTACATCTTCAAATCGTGCTTTAGACCAAACCAGAGAGACTAGCGCTATCTCAGTTCACGTCAATGGATTGTTTTTCCACAGCAACAGAGCCTCACAATAGTTCCCAGAAGTTAGCCTAAATACTAAAAGTATACTATGAATTCTATTTTAAATGTAAATCGGTGCATTTATTGACTATTAATTACCAAAAAATTAAGTTATATATCTGTATATATATATTAAAATTGCCCACCAAGCACTTCCTGGAACTATTTTGCCATATATAATAGGTTTAGCCTCTCCATGAACCATGTGACCGTTGACAATTTAGAACTTCCTTGGCGTAACTCTGTTATTTCCATGGCTCTGGGTAGGACCAGTGATATGGGAATATACAGTATATTCTCTTAATTTGGCCATTTCAATCATATCAATAATGATGCAATCTTGAAGAGGGAGCCAAGTGACCACTCACGATCATAGCTTGCAATACTTTTGTTTTTCTTGTTAACATGATAGGACTCAAGGTTGTATACAAATAGGGCCTAATGAAGTTAGTGGACTAACACTATAGCAACATATAAACAGTGTAGCCCTACACTAATTATGTGGTAATTTTTATGTATTGCTTTAATACAATTAACAGACATTGCAACGTAACATTGTAATCTCTGGGAATGCAAACATAACTAAATATACACATTGTATACTTTAGTTATGTTTGCATGTATTGTAAACTAAATATTCTACAGTAGGGTACAATGATTGTTGATATTTGGGGGAAAGCTGCATTAAAATGCAATGTTATAACTATAAAAGTTTCAGATAACTATATTTATTGAAATAACAAATTAAATATATGGATGTTTCAAAAGACTGGTCACGTTTTTCCTTCATTAGATTGTCTTGGCTGTACAACAATACAGTCACCACTTATTTTATGCATGAATAACCTATGCCTACTGTAAAGCGGTAGAAATGTCAGATTACCTGTAATGATCCAGTATCACCATTCAGACACGATAAACATGGATGCAGATATTGAGATGTATTAATAGAAAGCCTAAATATATTCGCTGTGGACACAAAAAATGTCCCACTACTGTACATATCAACCATGGATGTATTGATTACAAGCGGTATCAACCAATCTGTCACATTCCATTCACAAACTTCATTTCCCAGAAGCGCCAGGGTACGCAGTGACGTTGAGCACGACGCGCTTTCGTGTGCAGCAGCGGGGTCTGGAGCGGGATGTGCAACAGGAAAGCTGGGCATGTCTTTTATTTGTTTACATGTTATGTTGGTAAACTGTAACGATGCGAAACTACACGCATCGACATCCAGTTACACACGGAGTGTAATCAATGATATATAGATTTTCCGTATCTATCTTGGCATGTAAGAAACTTAACATAGCTAGTAGTAGCATTATTTGGCAGGCAGGCAGGCAGGCAGGCAGACAGGCAGACAGGCAGACAGGGTCGTGGTGTTGCTAAGCTGTTAACAGCAGCTACCTGCAGGTACCTGTACGGGACCAGCAGCAGCAGGTGGATTCACTGACTGGGACCGTCCCCATCAATGGCTTCTCGAAGCAAAGTAAACGGTAAAGCATCAGATTGTTATAATTTCATTATCGGTAATAACACGTTCTAATGCAGTTAAACTGAGTTGTGAGAGAGAATGTCCATAACTATATGACAATGTGGATATATTTAGCCGAGCTGTATTAATAGTAGAGAAAACGATGTGGATATATTAGCCTAGCAATATAGAAAACACAGTACCGTACACGGTAGAACGTGTAACACGTTCAATTTCTCGCATGTCTAATAAACATTGTTATGTCAAATTTAAACACCTGACAATCTGGTAAAGAGTTTTCCTACTTTTTGAACACCATCCCAATGTTTTATCCTAGTAGTACAGGTAGACCGTTCATATATGGAGTGGACCCAATTTGAACTACTAACCATATGCTTTTTGTGTTTCCAGCTTGGCAGTATCCTTATGTTAACATCTTTAAACATGTGAAAGTTGAAGATTGGAAAAGGTCATGCAAAGAAGGAGATGTATCTTCCTACATGGTACCTAAGCTACATACTATTATTTATTATAGACTTTTCTCAGACATCAAAAAAATAGTTTTTTCATCGTGCGGTTGTTTCTCACTTTGTGTTTCTCAAGGACAAGACCCTGAAGTGTTCTGTGTTCAGAATCCGGGGCTCCTTTGCAACCAGCAGTTTCATCCTTGTTCCCAAAAGCAGTACGCAATCCCTGGGACTGACTGGACGATATTTCTACCTCCTCTTCAGGCCTACTCCTGGAAAGTACTTTATCGTCCACCTGGATGTTGCCGCAGAGGTAATAATCACTACCTGCTTTGATGTCCTGGATGTCCACATGACAGATTTGATATCGGGTCAAAGATAATGCAAGCCACATAGTGACATATTCGTTTTGACAGTTTTGTTTTTTGTTCAATATTTTGCTTGGCTGCATTTAGTTTGGTTAGTGTCAATGCAGTTGTGTTCACAATGCGAACTACTATATATATTCTGGGCTGTTGAATATATACTTTGATGTTCACTGCTAATGATAATTTACCAAGATACTTCTCTGGAAAGCATTGCGCCAATTGTAGTGGTTACTACTAATTGTAGTGATCGCTACAATTATCACAATGGTCTGATCATATCACAGAATAATATTTGTCCTGCCAGACACCACGTGTAATGATTATGTGACTTAATGCTGGTCTTTATCCTGTATGTTTAAATAGTTTTATTAAAGATACTGTCACCTTTGGATTACTGTGACAGAACTATTTTTTTCTGAACTCATGATGCATCATTCATGAAGCAGCAGATGTTTTTGTTTTTATTGTTGATTTTATTTACATATTCATTTACACAATAATGCTTTAAGTTATTTCTAAAAATGTATTGGATTTGCCTGCAGTAATATTATATGGGCCAAACCACTGTAACCATAACTATCCACTAATAAGCGTTAACCCTTTCTCTGTGCTGTCATGTAGGAAGGCCAGACAGTTCGTATCTCCTTCTCCAACAGCTTTAAAGAGTTCAAGTCCACCAGCACATGGCTGCAGTTCCCTTTCCTCTGTGGAGCCGCCAAGGACTCTGTTTACCACAACACAGCCCAGTCAGCGAGGCACGGTACTGTAATGACACTCTGCCAAGGACTCTGTTTACCACAGCACGGCCCAGTAAGCCAGGCACTGTACTGTAATGGCACATGGACGCTGCTCGTTAGCCGCTAACAATAGCGTGTTGTTCACAATATTGCCAGCTAATAATGGAAAAAAAAATCTCTAAACATCTGATTATGATTCTTTAGTGTAGTTGAACTTCATAGTGCTTCATAGGGCAAAAAGAGTAGGCTCAGTACTCGATGATATATGGAAAGCAAAAGGTAAAATCAAGATGTACGCTTAACGTTTCACTCATTTAATATAATTATATAATAGTGTATAGTGTAAAAAGAAAATATATGACACGCCATGTCTTTAAAAAAAGTTAATAAAATTAATAGAATAGAAAAATGAAGATACAGATTAGTTGATAATCCATCCATTGATTGCAGTCTTGTTTTGGTGTTAACCAGAATGCTGCACAGCCATATTAACCTGACATGCCAGATGGATTTGTATTCACTAGTCCATCTGGGGAGCCGTGCATCCAAGCTGTTTGAAAAGGGCAGGCAAAATACTTAGCAGTTGATTGGATGAACCATCTGGTGGTTTTCGTTGTCGGCACACCTGAACCACGCCCGTATAGCTATCAACACAACGCTGATTGGCAAGTTCAGTTGCTACTCGGACACATTCGCAATGATTCCTAGGCTTTCCAGACTGATTCTCATGTAAACTTATGCTTCTCGCGAGGCTCCAGCCGTATGACATTACAGGGAAACCTCCTCTCTTGTTGAACAGGCCTGGTGGGTCCGGCTCCCTCCGCGGTGCGTTGGACCTGTCTGATGATGGACCTGCACTACATCCTCTCTGTGTATGTCAACCACCGCTACATTCACCTGAAGAGCGTCAAGCTGTGCTCCAGCATGGCGGTCAAGAACATGTTCACCAGCGATTTGCTGCTGAACCCCGGTGAGACACGCGGCTTGAGTAACATTGTTAACATTTAGTGCAATAGCTTGAGTGGTTACAATTGACTGATCCCAAGCCCCGCCCCTTTTCGCTTGTAAATAACTCTGTTTTCCTGTTATAGCCTACTATGCTGTTTTGTCCAGCCTAGTTACAGTAACTAGGTTGGACAGGGATGGGGCTTGGTATCGATCAATTGTAATTGTGCAACAGTTGGACGATATATATTATATTATCAATTAATAGGATAAAAATATTGACCATAATCGCATCGTGGTAAATGTCCATTACCGTGTTAATCATGAATATCCTCACATATGCATTTTGTGACTTGAAAAAAGCTGTGCAGCTCACTTGTACAGTCCACTTGTATTGATTTACTAATGTATTTATTAGCCTGCATCGTGCCTGCATATTTCCAGTCAGTAAGCACCGTGGCTGAAATCTCTGCTTAGCCACACATTAAACGATACATTGGATATGGTAATTCTGGTTTCAAAACAAAAAGAATCGCACAAAAAAGATACAGTGTGTGTCATGATAAAAAAGTGTTTCTTAACTAAATGTAAGAAAGTAATGTCATTATTTTTTTGTGCCATTTTAAAAGTTTAATAATATAGTAAATTATCCTGATAATATCGTCTATCACAATTATTTTGGTTAGGATAATCGTGACAAGAAGTTTTCATATCGTCCCATGCCTAGCAACAGTATTGGTTATCTTTAAGAAGTCCATGCAACGTCCTTCATTTTAATGAATTAAACTGGAACACATAACTATCACTATCTATCACTTCAGTTGCATATAAATAAGGCTAAACTTTTAGATGTATGTACGCTTGGATATACCTGATAGTATTTGTTTTAACAATGTGCCCTTGGTACCTTTTAATGGAACGTGTGCTTCAACCAGGAAACCGTTGTAGAGCGGTGCACACTGTTTTGAGATTGAACGTGCCCCTGGTGTCTCTACAGGCGTGTCCTTCAGCGAGGCCAAGATGCTGGGTCTGGTGTCGTCGCAGGGCACCGGTCCGATGCCCAGGGACATGTCGTTTCCCGTCCCTAGGGGGCAGCAGTGGCACGACATCTACGACTATGTCCGGTGGGTGAGGGCAGAGATACTGGAATAATAAGCAGATGGAGCGTTGTAATGCATTTCAAAGGAAGCAAAAATGCAACGCTGTTGGTCTCTTACATGCATTTTGCTGTGGAGGAGGCAGACGTTGTCATTCTGGTCTGCATAATGCAAAGATTCCCCCCCCCCTTCCGTAAATCGAACGCGCAGGTGCCGATATACTGTGAATCCATAATTATTATTAACAGCTTGCATGCATCTCGTGTCTAGACAAGACACTGTAGGTCATTTAGTGGAGCCCCTGCAGGTTTAATCAAAGTCAAAGACCGTCTTTAAAACATCCATCCCCATGTGTGCTCACTGCTTACCATTCAACATTATTATAGATGCAGATGTTATAGATTATATCTTTTAATAATCTGTATTAGATTACAAATATGTACAAAACCGTATTTAAAACATCCATCCCCATGTGTGCTCACTGCTTTACATTGAAAATAATTATAGTTGCAGCTGTTATAGATTATATATTTTAATAATCTGTATTAGATTACAAGATTTGGTTAAAAAAAAAAAAGAAAAGCGTAGTGCTCTACCAATTGACCTTTCCCAAGCCACGCCCCTTTTTGCATGTCCTCCAATAACAGTTGAGCATTATTTTAATCTGACGGATCTTCCGTCGACTGTCTGTTTTGCTGTAATAGCTTTCTATGGTGTTTTGTCCTACCTAGTTACAGTAACTAGGTAGGACAAGTGAAAGGAGCGTGGCTTGGGAAAGGTCAATTAAGATAATTAGATGTACTGATAACATTGGCGACAAGTCTTATTCACCTTGTCTGTCAGAAGCATGGGAGGGGTTGGTGTGATTGTTTACAAACATGCGCTGCCATCTAATGGCCAAAAAAGGAATATTGGATGTGGGGTGCGGGGTGTATCTTTAATTATCTGTATTAGATTACATGATTTGGTATTGTTTAGTATTTTCATATTCATCTTCATAGATCAGTTTAAAAGGTTTCCTCCTCTCTCACAGGTTTCCATCAGAAGGGGACAAGCTGCCATTTGACTCCATGCAGAAGGTCTATCTGAACCCTTTATCTAGTAAGTCATGTGACAGGACACTAGTTTTGTATTTCTAGATTAATTAATGTGTGTTAGATGTGCTGTGTCATGCTAACTGTGTCATGCTAACTGTGTCATGCTAACTGTGTCATACTTTTAACTGTGCTGGTTGTCATGCTAACCATGCTGGTTGTCCTGCTGCAGCTTGTAATCCCGCCCAAGAGAGCGCTGTGAGGGAGGCGTCTCGTGTCGTCAGCATCAGCAAACCGGTGAAGGACCGCCTTGCTTTGATCCAACAGATCACTTCTCCATCTGTAGGAAAGGCCCAGGTATAATACAGGAAAGGCCCAGGTATAATACAGTAAATGCCCAGGTGTATTACAGTAAAGGCCAAGGTGTATTACAGTAAAGGCCCAGGTACAGTAAAGGTCCAGGTGTATTACAGTAAATGCCCAGGTATATTACAGTAAAGTAAAGGTCCAGGTATATTACAGTAAAGGTCCAGGTATATTACAGTAAATGCCCAGGTATAATACAGTAAAGTAAAGGTCCAGGTATAATACAGTAAAGGTCCAGGTATATTACAGTATATGCCCAGGTATAATACAGTAAAGGCCCAGGTATATTACAGTAAAGGTCCAGGTTTATTACAGTAAAGGCCCAGGTATATTACAGTAAAGGCCCAGGTATAATACGGTAAAGTAAAGGCCCAGGTGTATTACAGTAAAGGCCCAGGTATATTACAGTAAAGGTCCAGGTGTATTACGGTAAAGGCCCAGGTGTATTACTGTAATGGTCCAGGTGTATTACAGTAAAGGTCCAGGTGTATTACTGTAATGGTCCAGGTGTATTACAGTAAAGGTCCAGGTGTATTACAGTAAAGGCCCAGGTGTATTACTGTAATGGTCCAGGTGTATTACAGTAAAGGTCCAGGTGTATTACAGTAAAGGCCCAGGTATACTACCAACCAACTACCATCCAGTTTCACTAACACAAAAGTTCACAACCATAGCGATCGTGTTCGAGGTAGTTGTAGTTCCATTAATAAAGTTCACTTAACGGCACACGCCACGGCTTCCGAACGCAGCCCTGCGTCTTCCTCTGTATGCCTCTTACCCACCGCCAGAGCCGGAGAGGTCGCCCCCTGCTGGTGTCCAGCGTACCCGAGCTGGGCGTCATCTCCGCAAGCCCCAGCCCCAGCCCCCAGGGGTCCAGCCCCGACCAGCTCATCAGGCAGCCCCAAGCCCAGGCCAGGCCCCTCAGCCCTGGGTCCCCCGCCGGTCGGAGATTCCCCGGCCGGAGGTCTCCCAGCCCAGCTGCACCTGGGGTCAGTGAAGGGGGCGTGCACGTGTATATGAACCCCGAGGACGAGCTCATCAACCGCAGGCAGGATAGTGAGGAGGACAAGGAGGAGGTGGAGGAGGAGAATGAGGAACATGAGAGAGAGGAGGAGGTGAGTATGTGACAAGCATACATTCATAACAGCGGTTAAAGGTGAGGTCAGCAGTTTGAACTAGATCACAAAGAAAACACCTCTCTTCCCTTCAATGGCGGGGTTTTCATGTACACACGCGCACGCACGTGCACTAGTCCAGTGTCCAATGTAGTTTTCTTTGACTTGACTTTCCACAGGACACTAACTTCATAATTCAGTTTTTTATTTGTCATGTCATTGACATTAATTGCAGCCATGTTTCTGTCCCAGGTCATAAACATGTCCCTATCATTGACATTAATAGCAGCCATGTTTCTGTCCCAGGTCTTAAACATGACCCCATCATTGTCATTAATAGCAGCCATGTTTCTGTCCCAGGTCTTAAACCTTTCCCCGTCATTGACATTAATAGCAGCCATGTTTCTGTCCCAGGTCTTAAACATGGCCCCATCATTTACATTAATAGCAGCCATGTTTCTGTCCCAGGTCTTAAACACGTCCCCATCATTGACATTAATAGCAGCCATGTTTCTGTCCCAGGTCTTAAACATGTCCCTATCATTGTCATTAATAGCAGCCATGTTTCTGTCCCAGGTCTTAAACATGGCCCCGTCATTGTTATTAATAGCAGCCATGTTTCTGTCCCAGGTCTTAAACACGTCCCCATCATTGACATTAATAGCAGCCATGTTTCTGTCCCAGGTCTTAAACATGTCCCCGTCATTGTCATTAATAGCAGCCATGTTTCTGTCCCAGGTCTTAAACATGTCCCCGTCATTGTTATTAATAGCAGCCATGTTTCGGTCCCAGGTCATATGCACGGATGTTTCTGCTCACCTGCCTTCCAGCCAGCACAGCAGACAGGTGGGTAATAATGTCTAATAAAGTTATATTATAACTATATTCTGTATGATTTATTTTCCAGAGCTCCACTCACATTTTAACTGTACTGTATTGTGTGTGTGTGTGTGTGTCTGGTAGACGCTGCAGCCCGACCCTATCCTCAGGCTAAACCGCATCATCGGCTTCGGAGGCAGGACCACCAGATATGTACGTCAAAGTGACTAGATGAGTTTGTGCCAGTCAGTCATTGAGACTGGCTATACAGCAAAATGTTTTGAAGAAAATATATAATTAAAATATAAAAAATAAAAAAAATAAAATAAATAAATATA
>JAODUK010048051.1:0-19544 GCA_027564635.1 Typhlichthys eigenmanni
GGTAGGAGTAAATTATCAAATAATATTGTATGAAGCATTGTGAAATGACCGATGGTACAGATGTATCACAAGTTAATTTGCGCGCTGCACTCTGCTAAATATAGAAACGATCAACTGCGTTCGAGCTGCGGCGTCAACAAACAAGTCCGACTGTTTCACGTGTTGTAGCATATGTATTAGTACAAATATTAAAGACGATCATGACACAAATATGATTGACAAAATCATATTTGCCTACCTGTGACATAAAAAGTTATTTTGTACCGTCTATTTAGTTACTAGACTTTATCTGTCTCGATTTTACTTCTCCCACAGGCTCATAATTTTGTATGTATCATTTGTATTCCTGGTACTGTAGGCTACAGTAGCCTACTAGCCACCCTAACAGTGTGTAAGGTGGGGCAGAAACTGTTGGATAACTGTCGTAAATAACAGTACTTTTGTCTACCCAGACTCAGAAATCCCAGTAGACCTACCCCATCATTTAAACTGATCAATAGGCTACAGCTAGGCTCCATATTAGAAAGATGTAATTATAATGGTCTACTGTACAACAAAAATATTAATATACAATGTATTACACTTTTCATACAGAAAGTCAAGCGAAAATTAAAAGCAAAATGTATTAACAAAATAAATGAAATACTAGACAAAACAATGTGAAGTTGAAATTATATTAAAACTGAAAATCTAAACGAGTGGCATAAAATACTAAAAGAAAATATAATAAATGGAAATAATTAAAATGGCATAAGGCTACACAGGCTATAAGATTGTGTCTTAAGAAAACTGGTAGGCTAATGATTGTACGAGTCTTATCCCAGACAGTGCAGTCCAAAGCCTTTGATGATGGCCATTCACGAGGACACAGCAAGCCAAATAGAGAAGCACTGCCACGGTTGGCTGGGTAACATAGGCACACAACTTATTCTCTATTTAATTTTTACAATTATTTGGTGGATATCATACCAAAAATCTTTAATGTTCATGATACTTCTTTTTGGTAGGAGAACACTCAGAAGACCACCTGATGTGGCTGAGCAACAGCCGGTCAAATTCAAGCGTACAGTAGGGGTCCAGGCAGACTACCGTGAAAGTGAAACACAGACTCACCCCTACAGCCCTGAGTATGTGGTACGACCCGGGATGGCCCCTTCAGAGCTGCTGACACTAAGATATTTCACTTGGGGTACGATCTTGAACAACAAAACAAAAACAAACAAAAAAAAGAAAATGCTGGACATATAATTTTGCTGTCACATTTTTTCTCAATAAAATTTCCTAGGCAGTGGTCTTCCTGCGGGCCCTGCAGAGATGGATATGATCGACTGTTCACGTGTCCAGCGGAATCCCCCACTGTCTCCTTTGGAAGTCCTGAGCAAACTGAACAAGAAGAGATGCATTGAAGATAAAATCCTGGAGTGAGTGATATTTTGGCCATCTTTATATATGTACAGTAATATGACATACCTATGCAGACAATATGTGTAGCAGTAAATGTTGATGTTATAAGGTTTGGTTTGTATGTAAGAATGTTTTGTGTTTCACAATGGTCATATTATGCAGTAGCGACATACAGTATACTTCCCGAGTTTGAGTAATTTTACACAGGAGTGACATCACACTATACATACTTGCACTTTACTAGAGTAGATGCAGACCAAATTATAGAATGGATCATTTGCAATATGCTGTACAGTATTTTCTGACCAGGGAGAACATTCAAAGCATTCTACTTTATCTACTTTTACTTTATCAACCATGCATTCTCCAGTCTTACTAGGGTCAAGTTTTCATTTTCTACCTCCATTTGCTGACTCCAAGATGAGGTAGCTCACCAGGTTACAGATTTGCCTTCATATTATCCTCTTTTCTTTCTTGAGGTAGGCCTGAGTGTTTTTGCCGCATCACACTGAACCTTGTCTTGTATCTTGTTGTTCCACCGCCTGGTATCCCTCCATCTCAGTGCATGTTTACATTTCTGCGCTGCAGTGCAGTCTGTGCTCCTATTGCCAGACTAACATCAAGGAAGGCATTGCATGATGTCATACTACTGCAATAGTCTTTCTTGTCTTCAGAGAAGGTTCTAGGACACTTTGGTAGAGGCCTAACTGTAAATAAATATGACACACATCAAACAGGAATAACACACATTGCCCTCAGCCAGAATCGCTGTCCTTACCTTTGCCTTGGGCTTTCTGTTTCGGTGGCCAGACGGCATAAGACTCGTGCGGCTGGACTGAGGGACCGGCTGAGGCAGAGGGAGGAGGCCAACGAGAAGAATCTCCAACAATATAACACGCAGACCCAGATCAATGGAGAGCGATATATGCAGAAGATGCACAGAGACCATGAGAGAGGTAGTTCACCCTCCTGTTTGCTATGAGACACTGCTCATTTGGGTGATAAATGTTTTCTTATACCCGTTCTAGCTGTGAGGAAGCTGGAAGACAGCAGGAGATATATGGAGAAACATGTGGATCATCTCATAGCCGGGAGTGGTGAAGCAGGACCGAGAGATGTTTTACCAAAACAAATCATCCCTGAAATCCCGATGCGCTTCCTCAACAACTATGGAGGTTAAATTCTAAAGTCATCTCTCTACTTATTAAATGTAATACTCTTAGATGCTACACATGCTAATTCAGATTCAATCGTTATTTAGAAATAAAATATTTGGGATGTCACAGATGACGTGAGACTCAGGTTGTCCTTCCTAGAACTGTTGGAGCAAGAAGGAGAACTCCTGTCCTCTGTCACTGAACCATGTGTGAAAGTACCCAAAGCCAGCATTAACTGTCTGAGACACTCTCAACGTTATGACCAACTGCTTAAATTGTATAACCAGGTAAAACATATAACACCATTCATGTTGTTTAGACATACTTACAGGTTATAGACCTATCCTGTGTATATACAGTATATACAATATTTCAAACTTTTCTATAGTTTTAACATAGCAGCAAACAACTATTTTCTATGTTAATATATATATGGTGGAGTAGTTCCTGAGCAGAGAATGACATCACGCTCCGTCGGTGTGTTGTAATCTGCGGTAATCTGTACTTTGTTTTTATAGCCAGGCCGGCCTCACAAACCATTTGCTTTGGTCTGAGATGCTGGTACGCTTAGTTTGACATCTACTGGCAGAATATATAGAGCAACTTTAATGCTTAAGATACATTGGATCACTTCTTTCAATATTTGTTTTTAACTACTTTTTAAATATTGCTAATCTTGGATGCCTTATATTTGGAGATAGATGTGTCTTGAAAAATAAGGAATAAGAAGGCTCCACAAACTTTCTGAAACATGGTCGAGTCTCGGGACAGAGTTTTCTTAAACCGGTATGAGTTTGAATATATATTACCGCTCTTGTAACTTCTTTATGTACAGGATCTACAGCAACAAAAGGCTCAGAAGCAGCCAAAGAAGCCCCGGAGGTTTATCTTCAAGAGGGAGGTCCCTGTTCCTCGCCCCTCCTCTCCATGGATACTTGAGCCCCAAGAAGTCTGTTCTTTCTTCTGTTGTGTCCTCGTGCTGTTTATCAGACGACGCAGAAAGCCACTAGATTGTTTATTTTTATTTTGTCCACCAGGGGGAGGAAGAGCGAGAGCAAGCTGTCATTTATTTGCAGACACTGCTAAAAGGAAGAAGTTTTCAGTGTCAGGTGTGTGTGCGTTAGATAATTCTGTTGTTTTTAACTTGTGGGGGCAGGATGAATTCTCAGCGGTCCGAGAATCTTTCAGGTGCTTGAGGGCAAGGAGACGTTTATGGAGCTTATATTGGAGATGAAGACAACCAACGGCCTGCTGAAGGAGAAGCAGATCGTTATGGAAGAGAATGCACGCCATGCACAGATCCTGCAGAACCAGAGAGACCTGAAGAGACACGAGGCAGGAGGAGTCACACACACACACACACACACAGTCTGTTTACATTCCACATACTATACGGGCAACCGCTCGTGCACGTGCGTGTGTGCGAGAGGTGTCGCAACCACAGCCACCTCCCTCTCTGCCCTGCCAGGCGTCGAAAGAGGCCGCACGCCTGGCCGGGTTGTCGGGGGCGGAGCTGGCGGATTACCTGAGCACAATGGCCAAGGAGCTGGTCCACCGGCAGGAGCAGAGCAGGCTCCACACCTTCTCGCTGCTGGCCGAGCAGGTGCGACACAAACGGGAGGCTGAGGAGAGTGGCCAGAGACAGGTTGAGGAGCAGCGAAACAGAGAGGAAGATGTGCTCTTCACAGAGGTGTGTGTGTGTATGTGTGCGTGCGTGTGGGTGTGTGCGCGCTGCATTGGGTCTTAAAGGTGTGTATTGTGTGCGTCCGCAGATGGTGCACGTGCACCAGAATACTGTGGATCGGTATCTCGACGGCGTCATCGTGAAAAACATAGAGTGGCTTGTTGACCAACAGGCCAGAAAGGACATCTGCAGAACAGTGAAGGAAATCAATGCTTCTGTCATGGAGGAAAGGTCTCTCTCTCTCTCCCTCTCCCCCTCTCTCTCTCTCTCTCTCACTCCCCCCCCCCCCCCCCCCCCCCCTCTCTCTCTCTCTCTGGATTTCAATTCAATGAGCGTTATTGGCATGAAAAGTGACAATGTTGTATAGACATTAATCATTGCAACATCATTGCTGTACAGGATATCCTACGTCAATATCAAATATCCTCCGACCACGTGTGTGTGTGTGTGTGTGCTCGTAAAAGTCATTCACTGTCCTTCAGGTTGTGACATGCTAATACATATTAATCAGCAAGACGTGTTCTGTCTCCTTCTAAAAGTATTTAAAATTTTGCGAGGTCATTTAGTTAATTCTCTTTTCTCTCTCTCTCTCTCTCTCTCTCTCTCTCTCTCTCTCTCTCTCTCTCTCTCATATACAATATTATTGATGGCGCTGCTATTACAATTAATAGTTCTACTGTGTGTGCCTTCTTCCTCCTGGGTAGCTGCAGTGAACGCCAGTCACAAGAGGTTGCGTCTGAGCTGGTGCACGGCTTCCTTATCCCAGAGATCCAGAAGATCCTACACAGGGAGAGAGGTATGGAAAACATGCTCTCTCGGAACCAGTCGTGTGTAACTGGCTATAGCCCTTAATAAAGGGTGTGCCACCCTTTTAGGATGTTTTCCAATAGGAATCACCCTCGTAGGACCTTTGCCAGGGCTGTTATCAGGGGCGCAATAAGTATCTCCTCTGGGATAGGTACTTTTGGGAGTTTCTGAATAACTGCTGGACTGCAATTGGTTATATGTGATGTGAGTGGTTGACAATAAACCATTATATTTATTCAATTACTTGAATTTAATCAATCATTTCTTTAGTGATTACCGCAGACATGAAGCCAATTAATCCCATGATAGAAACCTTTTAGCAGCATTCAACTGTCCCCTCAACCTTGAGGTCATTCTAATGTTATCTATAATAATTTTCTGGTTTAACAGCCTAATGTTGGTGCTGCCTTTGGATAAATATGTCATTAATTATTGCTGAATGGAAACTGGAATGGTCATGTCATTCAAAAGTTGTTTACATGGAGTATATTGGAATTGTTATGTCAGAAATCTCAATAATAGAAGAAAATGTAATAATTGTGGTCAGAAAGGTGGCTAGTGGGGTGAGATAACATGCACAGCTGGCAATCAGGAGGGGCTAAAATTAACAAAAGGTCCGGAAAGAAAGTGTTTTCATCCTGTAGTACATTCCTACTTTGCTAACCCTGCACGGGTGTAAACAACATTGCCACATTTTAGACCCAGAAAACAAAATTTTAAAAACCTGCATTCACTCACTCACATGGAATTCCTAGTAGGAGGTAGGTGTAAGAGTTGTTTGATCCCCCTATGAGTTGAGGCCAGGCAACTTCCAATTCATGATATTGAATGCTGTAATGATGATAGGTTTAAAATGTTGACATTTTTCAAATAACTATATATGAGTTTCCATATTACCAAAGATATTACTCTTAATTCCCTGACATTTTCTCTTCACCCTCCTCAAGCACAACATCTCCAGCGGAAACACTTGCTAGCGGTTCACCAGATATTTAAGTATATGGAGCCCTCAGAAGTCCCAAAGCTATCTTCCACCTTTGACATAGACCCTGTAGAAGAAGCAACCAGCCAAGTGGAGCTCAAAGAGGAAGAACGGGGAGGAGAATGACCAGAACAACACAAAAATGATATTGCCTCAGAACACACATTTATCCATTAAAGGTGTCCAATATTTAGTGTAATTGTGCAATTTCATAAATATTGTATAAACTCATCTTTATGTAGTACGGGGCAGGGTCTGTTTGCGTGTGTGTAGCCCAATTCCAAACAAATTGTCCTGGGTTCGATCCCCAATTTACATATACAATACCATAGGAGATTTAATAATTACAGTATCTGTTTACAGCATACAGTTTGTATATTTGTGTTATTACTGTGTCAGTGGCTTTGTGTACATTTCCTTCCAACAACTTGAATTTTAAATATGCTGACAGTTTTAGGCTACTGAAAGATTTTTGATAGGTTGCATTGCACAAAATATGACTCGAGTATAATTCAGCCAAGCGACTAGAGCTACAGGGGATGCCTGGATCATTTATTAGGATATTCCAAGATTTTCTTGTAAACTGCATTAGAATTACTTGACTTGAAGTTGGAGACACTGTATGCTATCACATTGTTTTGAATGATAAAAACTACTGCAGAAAGCCAGTGTATTGAGTAAAGTGCCCATCAACATTAGGATAGTATACCAATTAAATGTTATTGGCTAATTAGCATATTTAGAATGGAATATGTATGAAGAACATGCTATTACATTTTATGTCAACTGTTCGTTACCACATTGAAACATCAATAGCCTGTAGGCTACAGGATTCGGAAGTAACAAATTACAAACAGCAACACAAAAAAAGTAGCTAAACCGAAATTACAGTGGAAAATTAGTGGAATCAGATTGCAGTTAGCCTATTTTTGATTACTTCTAAGACTACTTTTAAATTTAAAAGGGAAGTTTACACAAGAAAAATGCATAAAACTGCTAACCTTTCATTAACGCCAATCCAAAATTGAAATAAAGTCCTACTGTAATCTGATCCATGAGAAACAAACTGAACAGTCACAAAAATAGAAAGATTTTGCATACCAACGTATTAAATTGCTTTGGTAGGCATTTCAAAGAACCGTGTTGAATATATAAAAAATATATATATACATATAATTATAATGTCAATAACAATATGTACACAAGCAGTATAGCTTAGTTAAACACGTTTCGAGCATTGGCATAACACTGAAACTTTGTTATTATAAATCGAAATGTAAAATCTAGAAAAGAGCCAACTTCCTCGATGATGGGGTAAAATGCATTTAAAATGCTTCATTTTGAAATATTGATGTTGCTTTACTTTAACTGCAACGTAACACATATAAAGCACATATGTCTACTCTAGTGAAGAATTCACCAATTCCAATGGGGGCATCCCTAAATGTCCTACTTATACACTTTAACATATCACCAAAAATGTATTTGTTATTTTTTGTTCAAATGAATGCAATACCTTCCATATGATTCTCATATTAAGAGTAAAATAAAGTGTGTACATGTATGTTCATGTAAAATAACACAGAGGCTTATGGCTTATCCTCTACTGTACAATTATATCAATTTGCAAAACACTTTATTTTATTTTATTATTATTTCCTTCCACTATTGAAATGAAAAATAATTATCAGATTATTTTTAACATTAGCAAGGCCACTACCATCCTAGAAACGAGCTGAACAAAAAAATTGTTTCATCCAGTGGTCAGGAGGATAATTAGGGGGGGGGGGGCTTCTGGGTTGTTGACCCAGGGGGCGTTTTACCCCACGATACCCTAATCTAAAACTAATGTAATGTAAAAGTAATCAGACCACGTCACTAAATGTAGGTAATCCAAAAACTTTGTTAGGATACTGGTTATCATTTTAGTCTGTTGTAGTAGCATAACTGTTCGCACATTTACATTTAAAAAGTAATGATCAAACTCATGTTGATTCGCTTTGATTTCTCGATCCAGTTGGTTGACAGGCTAATGTGAGAAGCCTAGTATGCGGCTGCTGTGGGCTACTGTTGTACAGTGGCGTTCAGTAGGTCGGATATTGTCTTCCTAATCAGTTTAAACCAGGAAGTATCTTTTGGAAGTACTTTTTGTAGAGAGCAACCAAGTGAATGTGCGATGCGGTGAGATGCGTTATACGACGTAAGTTTGATTTGTATGATTCTGTAGACTATCTTCACTGTAGGCTATGTCGAACTTAATCGTATTTATTGAACTAATACACTTAATTACCTTTAGATCGATTGTGTTGTGTAGTAGCTAAACAATTTCAGAAGAAAATCAATCTGGCGTGTGATGTTTCTGTCAAAGGCTAGATATTATTTAAGAACTCTTCATTAACTTTTCAAATTGCATTCTGATTTGTATTTTTATTGGTTACAGTAGATTGTGCTGTAAACTGTAATTCGACCCGGGAGTCGGGACATTGATTATATTAATGAATATTGGTCCCATTATATTTTAAAAAACCGTATAGTCTTTACCTCAATTCTCAACAATATACAACATATCATGTTTGCAATTAATCTCTGCTGTAGATCTCATTTGATTTAACCATGGAAGTGTAGTTCGTTATTTGTGATAAGGTTAACTTATATGTAAACATAAATCCATTATAATAAAGAACGCAAATCTAGGAAAAAGTTTAATTAAACCATTTCTGGGACACTTCCTTTGACAGCTGTGGGGCGCTCATACAGCTGACTGTAGGGCTCATACAGCTGACAGTAGCGCTCTTCCTACAGGTGACTGTGGCCTTCCTACAGCTGGCCATGAAGCTGAATGGCTGACTGTGGCCCGGCTGTGTGGGACTTTTTCAGTGACTGGCTGTGGGGTTCCACCCTCTAGCTGGCTGTGGGGTTCCTTCAGCAGCTGGCTCGGGATCTTTCTCATAATTTAAGATGGAAGCTTAAAGCTTTCATTAAAGCTTCCATTAAAGCTTTAATGGAAGCTGATGGATTGAAAAAAACATTATCTTTGTATTATTTATCTTTTAGTGAAAAGAAACGGCTCAATTTGACCTGAACACCACACAAGGGTTTGCCTACTGCATTGTGCCTCCGCACTGTAATTAATTACAAAGCATTGGCAAACAATATGTCAAACTTTCACAAGGAACTTAATACAGTAGTTTACTGCCATACTCTATTCTACACTTGAAAACTGGCAAGTGTGCCAATATGTGTGCTCTATCCCCTATTGCAATGTTGCCCTAGTGGGGTTTTTAGTTGTGTTAGTGTTCTACAACTGTGGTCCTTTGAAGCATAGGCTTTATTCTTTTTTTTTTCTTCTTTTTTTTTTTTTTTGATTGCTCAAAATTAAGGCCACTTCACATTGTGGAGAGAGACACTTAATAGATGAGTTAAAGTTCAAATGGCCATGGCACATTCTAACAAATTTGTTCTAGTTGATTGTGTATTATAAATGGGCCTGCGTGAATTCTTGAGATCATGAAAATAATTTGTGCATTTGGGAAATTACAGTACGCCCATAGCTGAATTTTATTAAGGTCAACATGTAGCTATCACATTCACAAGCATGACTGTATGCTGAGACCTCCACCCGCCCCTTCCCGCCCAACATCCCCCCTACTGGCTAGTGACGTCTCACTCTACAGATTGTGATTGGTTGATTCAATGTGAAGCAGTTAGTAAGTGCAGGTATATATACCCTACAAAGGGACAATGAGTGTTAACACTTCAGCCAAGCAGGAAAAAAACCATATCTGCCTCTAATTTCACAGCACCACTGACAAACCGTTAAGCATTGAGCTGATTGACGGGCTTTGTGGCTTGTCGAGAATTAATCTTTAGACACACACAAGTGTTTTCTAATCCTTCAGATGAGAATGAGTGAGAACAATGCAAGCGAACAGACTCTTCCTGAATCCCCAACAGACCAGGAGGAAGAGGAAGTGGAAGAGGAGGAGGAATATGATGAACCCAAGATCTGTGCAGTGTGTGGGGATCAGGCCAATGGCTACCACTTTAATGCCCTGACGTGTGAAGGCTGTAAGGGCTTCTTCAGGTGAGGCTGACAATTATAATAACAATTGTGTTACACACAAAAAGTTTGATTGTATTCACTATGAGGGGTGGATTATTTGATTATAATGGGGCTGAAAAATCGTCATTTGTATTTAAAATTAAATTGATATAAGTGTATTTGTTATGAACATTTCAGTTGTAATTTTCATTGTACTTGTTAAAATCAAGGTCACTTGAAATTAATGTTTCATTTGGTTACTGTATATGAGCTTGCATCTTTAATGCATAAATTACAATGACTGACGATTAACTTCAATCATATGATCCCATGAAGTGGCTCATTAAGTCGTCAAGATCACAATTACGTCATGCAACGACTAAACATGACACCAGTTGATTTTGCCACCCTGATTGTGAGGACTACAGATCATAACTCAAGATTCAAGGTTCACTTTGTCTCACCGTGTAGAAATGAGTCTTGGGCTTTCTCTTCTCATGCTGCATCCAAATAACAAATAATAATAATAATAATAATGTGGAATTATGAATTACTATATTATAGACGTGCATCAAAGAAGTCAATGAATCTCCGCTGCTCATTCGTAAATGACTGCGTCATCACCAAGAACAACAGACGCCGGTGCCAGGCCTGCCGATTTCGCAAATGTCTGCGCGTCGGCATGCTCATGGAAAGTAAGTACACTAAAATACACACCATTTTCTGATGGTTTAATCATTTGAATTGGCATTTTCTTGAAGCCTAGCTAACAATCATAGCCTATGATTTTCCTGTAATTTTACACTGTGGATCAATTTAACACACCCACAATAATTAAGTGTTAAGCGGTTAATTACATTACTTCAATATAATATCGTTGTGTGGCTGGTGTGGCTGTAAATAATATCTGTTTGATATTTAACTGTTGAAGTATTAAATGACGTAAGCGATGAGCAATGTAATAAAATAGTTTTGACATAGTCTTTAAATGAATGAAGTGCTGTGGTGACATTCCAATGTTACCATAGTGATCATGTGTGACGAGGCGGTAGAGAAGAGAAGGAATCGCATGAAACAAAAGCGAACCATTGACGCACCAGTTCAGTTGTCACCCCAACAAGAGGCTGCCATTCAGGAGCTGATCTCTTCCCACCGTGTCACATTTGATCCCTCCTTCTCTCTCTTTAGTGGTTTCAGGGTAAGTAAAACACAAGTTCTCTAGTTGTAAAGAAAACTGTCCTAGCGGCAAGAGTATAGTGTATTCATGTAATTCAAAAATAACTTTAGTATCTCCTGCTCTGGCATCGTAATGCGTGCATCCATAACTTTCCTCAGTTAATAGAAACTACAGTATATATTTAGGAAAGGTAAACACTTTTAAGCTTTGGCTTATAATGGAAATAACAACATTGCACACTGCCACTGCAAAAGTGCTTTTTTTGGTTGCCATTTTCAGCCCTTTGACAGATGCATCCTCCCAACATGTGACAATACTCAAGCTGTACAGACTGGCCGCCCTCAAGAAACCTGCTCTGGCGGAGACAGCTCCACCACCTCGTCCCAGACCTCCTTCTATCCTCTCTCCCCACGCTCCCCTCTCTCCTCATCTTCCTGCTCCTCTCCCCACGGGTCTTACGTCAGCGAGGACAGAACGGAGACTCCTCTTAGTAAAAGTGCTGTGTTCACCGCTCTCCCCCACATTGCCGATCTCTGTACTTTCATGATTCAGAATGTCATTGACTTTGCCAAAAGGCTTCAGTCATTCAGGTACGTTGTTGCAGTAAGCGAATGTTTCACTGGCGCTGACTGTATAGACTGTCACATGCTCTGCTGTTGACCTTTTTAACAGGACACTGAGCATCAACGACCAGATCGCTCTACTGAAGGGAGGCGCAATAGAAATGGTCATTATCCGCTTCAACATCCTGTTTAATTCCAACTCGAACAGTTGGGTGTGTGGCGACCGCATCTACTGCATTGATGATGCTGCTCGAGGTAAGAATGTTGTATTGTTTAATTCTGATTGCGTACAGAAATGTGCCTTCTTTTGACAAATCCAGTAGAATTGAGAGAATGTATAGAGCTGCCCTGATGCAACCACAGTAGCCTTTGGGCAGATAAAAGGCAGGCGTGCTTGATAGTCTAGTTAAATGGTGGTCTTGAAATGGCTGTAAAGTGTCTGCAAAATGACCTAACTGTAATTGTACCTATCAAGGACCGAATTTAAAGCCGGCCGCGTCAGAGATTACAAATATGGGAGACATCTATACAAAGGATATCTAAGGAAAGCGTGTGTCTAAGTGGAAGTGCTAATTGTGAATTGATGAATCTGTAACCAATTTTAACTGTTGTTTTTGAAAGAAATAGTCCACATGTTCACAGGACAGCACATACCTCTTAATGTAAGTTAACCATACGTCCATGCCAGCATCTGACGCTGTCCGTGATTGTCCCCATAGCAACAGGCCACCGAGGGTGATGGCTTTGTCCCTTGTAAGGCAAAGGATATGCCTGCCTGGGCTCTTTCACTCCTTTAATTAGGCTAGATGGTGTATGTGGCTGAAAAGCTTTGTGTGTGTGTGTGTGTGTGGGGGGGGGGGGGGGGGGGGGGGAGAGTGGGTCGTACACACTGTAACTGCTCATGTGAATTGTTCCTGTGGAGAGATTCACCTGCGTTAAAGTATGTCAAAAAGGCAAAAATGACAAGCACCATCTTGTCATTTTACCTTTTGAGCTCTCATTGGTTCTGATCTGGTTGCTCAGCTCTGCTGGGTTTTGTTGTTTGTGTTATAGATGAATGACGTGCTACGACACGTACACCGCACTACAGTACGCACTGTTCTGTCCATTCATGTACTGTAGCGAGCGTCTTTTATTCCTGCACGTACTCGCTGTGATCAGAACACATGTATCTGATCTCGCTCTCCGTGTGCTCCTGACCCTGCAGCTGGTTTCAAGCAGTGTCTCACAGACCCTCTGCTGCGGCTGCACCGCGTGCTGCGAAAGCTTGGCCTGAAAGAGGAAGAGTATGCTCTCATGCAGGCCATCGTCCTCTTCTCTCCAGGTGAGCACAGCTCTTTGGTGCCGTATTAAAGCAACAACTGTGCTATCTTAAAGGGACTCATTTTAAATATAAGGGTTGTAAATGTATCAAAAGTAGAAGCGCTACTGTACATACCGTTTACAAACGTCATATTATACGGTTGGTTTTTATTAATTATATGGAAAGGAGTTAAATTACAAATATTAGTTTAAGTATTTGTTTAAAATAAATGCAAATGTAATTTTAGAAATTAAATAACATTTTAAAATGATTAAAATTACATTTTAAACCCATTTCGACAAGCGGCCGAAATGGGTTTCCTCAGGAGGGTGGCTGGCGTCTCCCTTCGAGATAGGGTGAGAAGCTCAGCTATCCGTGAGGAACTCAGAGTAGAGCCGCTACTCCTTCGCGTCGAAAGGAGCCACTTGAGGTGGTACGGGCATCTGGTAAGGATGCCCCCTGGGCGCCTCCCTTGGGAGGTGTTCCAGGCACGTCAAACTGGGAGGAGGCCTCGGGGAAGACCCAGGACTAGGTGGAGAGATTATATCTCCACACTGGCCTGGGAACACCTGGGATCCCCCAGTCAGAGCTTTCCAAAGTGGCCCGGGAAAGGGAGTTTGGGGTCCCCTGCTGGAGCTGCTGCCCCCGCGACCCGACTCCGGATAAGCGGATGACGATGGATGGATGGATGGATAAAATGACATTGTATAAGTAATGTATAAACTGTACTACTACTAGCGATTATGCTAGTAGTAGTACAGTTTATACATTAATTTGATGTATTCTGCTGCTAGCCTTTATTAATGTATATTGTGTGAATAGCAGTTTTGGGGCATGCAATAGCCAGTCGGTGTCATATATGTGTCGAGCTATCTGGTCAGGGTCTACAGTCCTAACAGCACATTATGACATCACAATGTCAGACCCCCCATGCTTCTTAACAAACATACTAGAGAAAACACGTGGCCTCGTGTCAACCATTCACTGATTCACATACATGTTCCGATCTATAATAGTAGCATGTGTGATTCACCAGACCGTCCAGGCATACACAACTACAGCGTGATTGATGAGCTCCATGAGAGCCTGGCGCTCACTCTCAAAACCAGCATTGACTGCAGCAGAGCAGGTCCAGAGAAAAGGTGAGTCCAAACAGTCAGGTACAGTATAGCAGGGGTTCTCAAATTGTGGGGTCGCGAGACACATATGAGGGGGTCATGAGATGATTTTCAGAAATGAAATAACATTTTAAAATTATTAAAATTACACAGTTTAGACATAATTGTTAGTAGTAGTACAGTTCATACATTACTTTGATGTATTCTGCTACTAGCCTGTAGTAAAATACAATCAAATAATATTATGGCTGTTATTCCTCTACCACCTCTAAATCAACTATTTGTGTCAACATTTCTGTAATTATGCATTATGAAAACATTGCTGTCCTGGCGTGAAACCATAGACTTATATACAGTAGACACGGGGAAACCAATGGCAGCTCGTGCTTAAAAGACTTTGCTCATTAGCGCAGAGAGGCACGTAATTCGAAGTTGATAGTGGCGAAAATATAATTACATAAGCACGCATGAGGTAAGAGTTGCATCTGAATGCTTTTTTTCCCAGAGCAGGAACAGATAACACATTTTTGAATGGGGTGCGTAGAAGCCAGTTCTTCCAGGTGCAGTACCTTCCGGTCGCTACAAACTTGCTTCAAGTCTAGAGTCAGACCCTGCCTGCTCCCCTGTGTGAAAGAGAGAGCACAAGGCCCTCTGGCAGTGTGTGAAAGTGCTGAGTGGATCGCAGCGCTCATACTGTGTAGGATCACGCTGTTCTGCACTGTTCCTAAGGTCCTAAGTAACCTGCTCTACTCCTCCAATACAGACCACATGGACTGACATTGGTCCATACCTTTCTTCCTATGGCCACATGCACTTTTATTTATACATTGTTTCAACACAAAGCAAATATTTTGGGAGGAAATGTGTGGTATTGCCTTATTTTGTTTCTCGCACAGATTTAACTGCTTTTTAATGTGCCTCCAGATTGCTCTTTCCCAAGCTTATGGCGTGCCTCACCGAGATGAGGTCCATAAGTGCGGAGCACAGCAAACAGTTTCTGCAGATCCAGGACATGCAGCCTGACGATGTGACTCCACTTATGTTGGAGGTTGTCAAAAAAGACTCCATATAGCCACTTACACAGACTATAAAGGTGGTCCCGTCGCATGCAAGTGGAATCTGGTCAGCCATTTTGACCAAAGAGAACAACGTATTTTAGGACACTTCAGGCTACATTATTTATATTTACAGCATTTAGCTGATGCTTTCATCCAAAGTGACTTACAATAAGTGTATTTGTAAATAACTGAATAATAATTGTATTGAATAATTGTACGTGAGACACAACTACTACTACAAGTTAACAGTTTCATATCAATCCCTCACTAAAATAATACTAACTCAGCTCAGCATCTAGTTTCAAGGTAGACTGTGAAAACATGGTGTTCCTAGATCGATGGAACGTATTATAATAAGTTATATATTACAAAACATATGTAATATGTATTTTATAAGTTAGTCTGTCTTGTTTGATAGGCCGATATAAAGGCGTGCAATATCAGGAGGCATTATTGAGAGAATATAGTTGGTTTAATTTGTAGTTTGCAATTCATCAATGTGTATGGTCAAATAATTGCCAGTGTGGGTCTACAGTTTGTGTAAAACTAAATATCTGGCCATTTGAGACCACCAAATTTGTTTGGATTTAAAATATTTTCATTGAGTTTGACACACTTTGAAAAACATGGGCATTTGTGGTAATTGTTACATGTTATATATAGTCTTATACTTAATACAGTAGTACGGTACATTACATCGTATGTGAAAATGGGTGTTTACATTATGACTTTCTCTTGTACAGAACAGCAATAAATATTTTTGTCTTGCTTACCACAAGATGTATTGCTTCTTGTTTTGTTAAATTATCAGAAAACAGTGCCAACTAAAAAGCACCAAAACAATTTCTGCTGTCCATTAGCTACCACAAAATTGTGTTTTGCCTATGTATGTTTTGTACTTTAACTCTAATCTATTAGGTGTTTGAAATAAAAGCAATGTCTCTACGTCTAAAGAATTTTTTTTTTGTTTGTGAGATCAATGTTACCGTCAGACCTTACAGATTTTATTATGCAGCACTGCTCAGATAAGCGGCTGTTTGATGATAGGATGGTATTATACTGCCCCACTGTGGCTATTCTAATAAACTACAGCATACAGAATAAAAAAAAAAAACCTTTGCCTTGCGGCCTGATGAAACCATAGGATTAAACATGGCTTCAAACTGCCCTTACACTAAAATCACCTATTTACACATTACACTGGACTATCAGCACATTACAATAGCTAAACAACAAAGTAGGTAAAGACAAGGATTTTTTCCAGGCTATCCTACTCTTTATTTAATGCAAATTACAGTACCAGGGAACTATTCCTCAGAGCACGCATGGGGAATATTTACATAGGCGCACATTTAGCATACCTTCACGGAAAAAAAAAAAAAAAAAAATCTAAAAAAAAAAAAAAGGTTCAGTCACAAACAGGCATTCAAGTAGTAGTACTGTTATACAGGATGTTTTTGTAGCATTTTCATATTTTTCTTCGACCCAGTTAGCATATTCTTCTGCCACACATTTGTGTGGTGCAATAGTGGAGATAGTTTTTTTTGTCAATCTATCCATCTATCTGGATAGAGAGAGGGTCCACCATCCTTACTAATCTTTTTTTTTTAACCTTGTGTGTTGGTTCACTCTAACACTGGGATCATGGGGCATGTGAAGTGGTCAAAACAGTGTTTTTACAGGCCTGGTGGATATTTGTGGGTGAGTAGCATCACATTTATGGACGCAAAAATTACAGCAAGCGGAAAAAAACAAGAAAAAAGGCTACATTACTCGAACCCTTTAGGCCATACTTAATAACCTGCATGGCCCCTCCTCCAAATCTACCGGTAGGGGAGGGGCGGAGAGGAAGCTGATGGACAACAAAATAGTCAGAGAGAGGGAATACATTATTGCCTCCGAGGATGGTTCCCCAAAATGTCGACATGTTGGCCTCTGGTGCTGAAACCAAAGCTGAAGGTAACACAGATACATAATCCAACAACTGTACTCTGTAGAATGACACTGAACCCCACAACACCCCCCCCCCCAATCATTACCACGCATTTAAGGTCAGGGTCATCATGTGTCTTTGCAGGTACTACACGTCATTATCTAAGATAAAACCTTATACGCTTTACCCAACATAAAAACACATTTGAAATACGTCTTCAATTAAGGAAACATTTCCTTAGCGGTTAAAAATGTCTGTTACATTGACATGAACTTTGCCAGAGTGTGTGGGTGTGTTCTGCTGGACAGTATGGGGTATTTAACAGCATTGTAGGGAGCCACAGGGGTAGGGGTGCAAATGTTTGCATGGGAAGTGGGGTGCAGAGGTGACTGTGTAGGAAAGCAAAGGCACTCCAAACTATAATTACACTATACACAGACTATTTCTTGTTACAATAATACAGCTGTTATCTACTGTACTGTACAGGCAAGATTGAACTATATGGCTAGATAAAGCTCATCATCATCATCCTCTACACAATAACCATAAACTGTCAGTTTTGCCCTGATTCTTTTTAAAGTCTTTTTTAAAGTTTTTTTTTTTTATATTGTTCCCCACCCCTTATCTTTGTTTTTGCTCCAATAGTACATGGGTCTGCATATATACATACCTTCAACACAACAAAAAAGAAAACGATAAAAAAAAATAAAAAACATACACACACATCAGGATTTGGTGAGGAGCATTTATGCTTGTATATACAAACTCTGCGGCCCTGTTTTTTATTTATTTATTTTTTATTTATTTTAACCGTAGTAATTATTACTCTGTAAGACACGTTGTCAGACTGTACCAAGTGGTGTTTTGCGGAGTGGGAGGGGAGCGAGAACACCAGACTAGTGGTCAGTGGTCACAACACAAGTCCATCAGCGACATGTAAGTGCAACACGATAGCAGTGCTCCTTGGGGCAACAACACCGCTGCAACAACTACGCAAATAATCAAGGAACACGTCGGAGGTTCGAGGGGGTGGGGGGAGAAGGTTCTGGAAAGAAGGCTGGGGAATGAGAGTCAGTCTGGAGAAGACTACTGTAGCCTATCCCGACATACTGCACTGTCACAGAAACACTGTCACAGACGGAGTCACAACAGAGTGACAGACGAGATGAAGAACAGAGCCATGAGCCAAAGTCTTCCACGGCCTTAAACAAATATGGGAGAACGTGGGGAAACGGGAAAGTGAGTTCTGGAATCTAAACGCACTCCAGCAAATGGGGAGAAAGAACATCGTGCCTTAATCTTATTGTCTTTATGCAGCAGCAAATATTGCCACTGCTCTGCCAGATGAGTTCACCATAAATGATTTCTTTACCATTGAAGTTAATATACATATATCTATATATACTTTTTATACAAGGAAAGGTAATGTATAAACTGTGTATGTATGCATGTTTTGTATTTATATATATATATATATATATATTATACAAGCACACAGAACCAGGTACATGTCACATCCATTGCACATGTCAATCCATAACATTTGCCCAGGAATATAAAAACATGGTTAAATTAATAAAACGACTTGCTAACCATTTAAAAACAACCTGGGCAAAACAAAATAACGTCTCCTGTAAGTGAACTGCTTCTTTACACATACATGGGGAGCATCATGCATCCGTGTGTGTGTGTGTGTGTGTGTGCGCGCGCGCGCGCGTGCGTATGTGCGTTGTGTGCTCGTGAGCCTCATGCCTAGTCAGTGGACCTGCAGGTCAGCCTGGAGGTTACAAGGTTGACGGGCGACCCTGGCCGACCCTAACCATTCTCAGGCCATGCACTACAGGAAGAGCCAGGGCCCCCGGCCAGTGGGTCGGGGCAGCGGGAGGGGTGGGGTTTGAGAGAGGCCAGTTAAAGATTGTCCGTTTCCAAACATTAGCAGGCTAGCATTGTGTATACACGCACAGTGTACTTTAATAACGAGTACAGTCAACAGCCGTCCCCTCTTGGGTCCGCGCTGCGCCCCGCCAGACAGAGAGGACGTGCGTGTGTGGGGTGGGATGGGGAGGAGGGGATGGAGCAGGTATCAGACAGCTGGGAGGGTGGGGCAACAGTAGGTAAGGGATTGGGGATTGAGGAGGAAGGGAGGGGGGGCGGGGGGCGTACAAGCTGTGTGCCGGCTGACCATCTCCCCCGCCCCTCCGCTCCTGACTGTGTAGGTTCGCAGCTCGGGCCTTGGAGCTGAGGTGGAGGTGTCGGTGTCGGGTGGGCGGGCGGGCGGGGTGCAGGGGTTGGGGGGGGGGGGGGGGGGGGGGTGTG
>JAODUK010048062.1:0-19538 GCA_027564635.1 Typhlichthys eigenmanni
TGGCCTTAGGACAGTGCGTGGGCTACACTTACCAGCAGTCCGCATTCGCGCTGGGGGTCATTTCGGCCTTAGGACAAAGCAAGGGTTAAAGGACCCTTTCCACTGCAGAAGATGTTCCATTGGAGTCCATTTTAGGAAGTATTAGGCTTTTTTTTTTCACCTTCGCTTTCTCCAACCCCCTTCCTCTTCCTCACAGCCATTCTCTAACCTCCTTCTTCAGTCCTTCCCTAATACCCTGTAGGAAAGGACTAAAGGTCTTTTCTTTCATGTGCTTGCCTTGTTTTTTCTCCCACACTACACTCCCACGCCCGACTAGCTCGCGTAGTAGGTCCACCGGGGGAGCATAGATAGAGGTTAACTACAGTAACTTTCTTTAATTGTGAGGGCCCTTTCATTCCTGTCCTACCTGACCCTGACTTCACAATGGCTGCCTCATTCCAAGAATTACAGAACTCCTCTCATCTGACTAGCTCACATTCTGTCTCTCTCTCTCTCCCTCTCTCTCTCTCACACACACACACACACACACACACACACACACACACGGTCACATCACACATGACCTATCCCTGGCTCTAGGTCGTTCATGTGCAAATTGACCAATTAAACATTTAATGAGAGGTGGCTGATTAATAAGAGGGGGCTGATATATAATAAAGGTCACTTATATATCACTTATCAAGTTGCACTCAAATGACCAGTAGTCCACTGAATAAATGCAATGCTGTGCTGAGGACAGGAAAGTCTAGTGGTCTGCTGTCAGTGTTTCAATCTGTGCATGTGTCGACCTGGAAGCATCCTTTTAGCAAGATGTCCTCAATCTAAGTGCTTTGGATGTACACGTCTGCAAATGCCTTGGACATACTGTACTATGGGTTCTTTCATCCAATCTGCAGGACTGGCTTACACAGGGAAGGCATGTTTGGGACAGACATGGGCTGTGTGTGTGCGTGCGTGTGTGCGTGCGTGTGTGTGTGATGAGAGAGAGAGTGTGTGTGCAGGTGAGACACTGTAATTTGCTGACATAACTAACTTTCGACACACAGCAATTCTATTGCTTTTAACATGCACAGCCACACATATCACATATACATAGTGCACATGCTGCAATGAAGTAAATACTGTTCTATAATCAGGTTATCATCTCTGATTAGATCACAATTACCCTATTATGCTTAAGTGACTTTCTGTCCTTTCATTTGTGTTTAGGACTCAACACAATTTGGTATTAATATAGAATATATATCAAAAAGTATGTTTTTCTTACTCGAATCAACCATCTGTAACCTGTAACAAACTGTAAAACACGTTATAATATAACATAATCATCCCCATCTCTTTGCTGCTTCTCTGTTGTTGTTACATAACAATAATGTTACAATAAAAGGTTCAGGAGGAAAGAGGAGCAGATAAAGACATGGGTTCATGTTCTCTTATTCATTACCTGTAGGGTTCAGTAGAAACAATAATGTGTGCTGTGGAGAGCAATTCTTAATGTAAAACAGTGTTTACTGCCACCATATACTGCCACCTGGTGGACACAGTGAACTATTACAGGGCCGTGATTTAACTGCTATGTAATTTCACTGCTGGGGAGGAATAGTTTGGCGGGACAATCTGACAAACACCTCCGTCTTAAAATTATGATTATTATAAATTGTATTGTACATGCTTGATCAAATAAGTCATAAATAATATTAGTAGCGTAATAATAAGACTTGGGAATATTGGTCTTTCCTCCTGTAGGCCTGTCAAACTCCAGAAACACCCCAAGCCCCATTGACCCAGAATCCATCCAGGTCCCTGTGGGCTATGAACCCGATCCAGTCGACCTGGCGCTGTCAAGTGTGCCAGGACAGGAGATGTTTGACCCCCGCAAGAGAAAGTTCTCGGCTGAGGAGCTTAAACCACAGCCCATGATCAAGAAGGCCCGCAAGGTCTTCATCCCTGATGATCTGAAGGTAATTTGGAACTGGTTCTCTTCTGTTTCTCACTGGTATACAGTGTAGTGAAGTATATTCTTCAGTGTAGTGAAGACCTTTTTACTGCACTTTGAGAGAATTGCATTTTCATGAGAACTGCAGGTTTAGTTTGAAATAATCTGTGGAATCAAATCTAAAAGGAGGATTAGTGTATTCACATTATTAAATATAAACTCTCTGAATATAAATATGAAAGCCGCTCTTCATTATGTAATCATGGGACATACAGTATTTACTTTAAGGACATATTTAGAGGACAAAGGTTTTTACCAAACTAAAATATTTGAAGGATATGCTCATCAAAGTTTATATGTTGACACAAAAAAGTTTAAAGAAATTATGGCCAGCAATATAAAGTGGTATATAATCTCATGACTACGTAAAACCTAAACCATAACCTTTACCTACATTGAATACATTATGTTGAGGATATAATCAGTCCAAGGTTGTACTACAATGTGCCACTGTTTAATAGTGTCTGAAAACTGCCCATTATTCTTTAATTGGTTGAATTGCATGCTGTATGATGCCAGAGGGTGGTGTGCATACAGCGCCACCACTTGGCAGGTGCGCGTACTGTAGAAACAAGCTATTAAAGGGTGTGTGTGTTACTTTATCTCAACACATCTTTGACACCCACACCTAAAACACACAGGCTGCTGCAATAGATACAACATCTAGTAGCGCCTGACTTTACCTCTAGTCTCATTGGTCAGATCAGATGCCAGGGAGGCGGTGCTTTCCGAGTTAAGAGGCTTAGAGCATGTCACTCATTCTCTTAGGGTGTGTCCGTGTGATTCACAAGCACTCATACTGTGTGTGTTTTGTGCTGCCATAAGGTCAGACCCAGGGATTTGGCTTTTCATTTGTTCATAGTGGATCAGTGCGTAGCCACTGCCCATTAATGAATTGCTCAAAGCTGCTTAGGTTCAGCGAGCGCTGAAGAGACGGCAGGGGAAATTCCAGAGAAGTGTTGCTAATTCACTAATGACTGGAGACATAGTGCGCCCACTGTCTGAGCACTGAGGAAAGGAACCTGGCTACTTACATGCTCCAGCTGAAAGGAAATCAGTATAACACACATTGTACAGGAATGACAGGGCGGTGCTGTCGGAGTACGGTACAGTATGCACCAGACCATTATAATCAATAATATGTCTTTTTTTTCCCCTGGCGTGAACGTCTAACCTTTGTAAAGTGCTTGCCAAGAAA
Source organism: Typhlichthys eigenmanni (assembly GCA_027564635.1). Lineage (NCBI taxonomy): Eukaryota > Metazoa > Chordata > Actinopteri > Percopsiformes > Amblyopsidae > Typhlichthys > Typhlichthys eigenmanni. Next base: position 3,195 of record JAODUK010048062.1, read on the forward strand.
GCAGTTCATTATTATTGTCTACATGGTCTCATATTTCCACTGTGCACTCTGCCTCTTACAGTAGCTTGGCTTTTGAGACATCAAGGTTTTGCTCTTAAAGGTAAAGTCAGATATTGCACGCTAAATGTAAGCTAATACAGTTTTTGTCAGATTCAACAAATATCGCTAGCTTACCATTCTTTGTGCGTCTTGAAAAAATAAACGAAATATAATAGGAACATAAACAAAGTAGAGAACGCCGCTCGTATCAACAAAGCCGTAGCATTACGCTTTGCTTCACAATGCATTTCAATGTGTGATGCGATGAAGTTAGCAAGAATGACTGACCATACCTTTTAAGGTGTTATAGCACCGACAGAACACTAATTTCTTTCTTTGATTTGTTTTATCTTAATAAACACAGCTGTGCACATGACTAATCTGCACAACATCAGTCTAAAATCGCTTGAAAACATTTTGAATTTTCCAATAAAGCCCTTTGAAACCCACGCAGGTGGTTTGAGTTGTTTTGGCACGTTACACTGCTTCTAATCTGTTGAGTGGAGCTACGCTGCAACTTTGCTGAGGTGTGAAAGTGACATACCCTCTGTAGAACCAATCAAAAATTAGGTCTCAAGAGTCCCGCCCATAACAGGTGTAACAAAGCTCTCCAGAATCAAGGTGATGTCAATATAGCGTGACCCAGTACCCTCCCACTGTCCTGAAAAGCCAAATCCCCGCTCTCATCAAACACCTGTGTGCTTTTAGTAGAAAGCACATTCTAGTGTCGATTGTTTACCTTCCATGTTTAACTTCTGCTTTGCCTTCCTTGTGTCCATCGAGCAGGATGACAAATACTGGGCCCGGCGCAGGAAGAACAACGTGGCCGCCAAGCGTTCTCGGGACGCGCGGCGACTGAAGGAGAACCAGATCGCCATCCGAGCGGGGTTTTTGGAGAAGGAGAACTCGGCTCTGAGACAGGAGGTGGCCGACCTGAGGAAGGAGCTCGGGCGCGCTAAGAACATCCTGGCCAAGTACGAGACGCAGCATGGAACCCTGTGAAGAGACACACACAAACACACCTGCTACATCGCATAGAGTCACACAGGATACACACAACAGCAAATAAACATACTGTAGTGGACACACACTTCTCTGCTTGCCTGTGATGCTTTCCCCTGTTTTTAACCGCATTTAGTTTTAAAAGGCACATTTTACTTACGACCATTTTACTCTCTCACACACACACACACACACACACCTTCAAACTCTAACAGACTCCTGGAGACTCCTGAACGGTGTTCTTAGCGACCCCATAATTACTAATCCACAGCGGGAAAAAGAGGACCTCTCTTACACTCATGTTTCCATCTACATCCCTCTAATATCTGGTTACAGCACTTTAGAATTGCAGCTTTCTGTAAAAACAACAACAAGTACAATCTGTGAAACAAAGCCTGACCTTTTGTTATTCACCGCCAGTCGATGTCTATTTTCTGGCAGATTACCTTGATCTTTTCATACTTACAGATTTGTACATATTGGTCATGGCTTATATTGTGCCATAACAATTTCAGTCATACATTGAAAATGCTATTGACTCAATGGTGATATTTCACAGGTAACTTGCATATTTAAAGCTAACATAACCCTTTATGCAAACAGCCTATGAATTGTGCTCTGCTATATTGACACAATGTCATAAAGGGCAATATTATTTTGGGTGACAACTTGTATTTTCAGTACGATTTGAGGTAGATTTACATTTTTTGTGTACACAACCATACTTCAGTGTTTGCATGTTGTTTATATTGTAAATTCATATTTCGCCTGCAGCCTCTGGCTTGGTTTGACAGTTACCTTTACTTTGTGACTCTATCTACAGTATATATTGAGGAATTAAATATTCCTGCATTTATCTTTTCTGTTCTAAAACCTACCAACCCACTTTGTGTTAGAGATAAGCTATGCTATGTAAATTTGCACCATGCCACTGTACACATACTTTCCAGTCTAAGCTATTTAAAGTGTGTTGGCCTAAATTTGGTTGGCTGAGATTCAAAATTCAGATGATAAGAATTGTCCACAGTATGGATGCAGTAAGACAGTGAAGGTGTGATTGTGTGCGAGAAGGCATTTTAAAATAGCTACCGCTAACGCTGACGCAGCAAAATATACAGTAGTTATGAGGTGGTATGCATCCTGTCCACCAACAGTAGTACATTCTGCTTTTCATTTGAATTTGAACCTTCTGAATCTATAGCAATAAAGACACATCATTGATACTACTACTCAACTGACACCATATATAAACCAACTGACACATTGTAAGTGTGGAACAATATACTATACATTATAATATAAAATAATAAATATTATTCCATCCATCCATCCATCTTCTCCCGCTTATCCGGAGTCGGGTCGCGGGGGCAGCAGCTTCAGTAAGGGACCCCAAACTTCCCTTTCCCGAGCAACATCAGTATTATTATTATAGTATATTTTATTTTTGGGAAAATTAACCATACCAGTTTTGGATGCTTGACATTACATAGATACATTACATAGGTCACTAGAACATCTGGCAACCTATCAGGTCACCTATCAGGTTCAGTTGGTATGTCATCATGAACAGAGATGATCATCCCATTTATGATATCAATACCAGACATTTTCACTTTTGCAACTTACCTCGCATGATTTACTTTTAAGTGTTGGAATTCAAACTCCTTTGATATTGACAGTGCAATAGTTGTTACTCTAATTCTGCTCGAATTATTGTCATATTCATTGTGTGGCTCAGTGATGATTGTGCCCCCTGGTGGCCAAGTTAGAGATGAATGTATCAGGTGTGAAGCACAGTTTGGTTGAGTGGTGTCTTATACTGTGGAATACCTAATAACTTTACTACACTTTATTACAGACCAAAACACAGCATAAAGGATATATTGATATATTAAAGGTTTTAATGTTTATACAGAGCTATTCTTTTGTACAGTCTGTTTTCCTACATATATATTTCCTGTGCGTTCCTGTGTATTTTGGAAAGGGTTATAAGCAGTAGTAAAGCAGTAGTATAAGCAGATACAGATATATATATATATTAAGAAAATTACACAGATTACCAATATGGCATGTCCAAATAGTGTGGGCATTGCATGGGCATTATCTAAATTCTTAAGAGGCTCATTCTTCTGCGATTGCCCCATCAGGGCGCTTCATGTCTGTCCATACTTCTACTTGAATTTAGTACCTCCTCCATTTTCTTTCCTGCTCTGTGAAATACAGTACACAGCTGTCAAGGCAGCTCTTTCTATCACATTAAAAAAACAGTGTGTATGCTTTATGTGATGGGTTAATCTCTTTTGCACCAGGTTCTGTAGTCGTAAGGATGGCTTTGATTTTGTGCAGTGGCTTGTGTGCTGTGTGTATACGTTTATTGTTGGCTGTGGCTGACCTAGACGAATGTATTCCCCCAGCTAAAAAGAACTTCAGTTACTCTTGTTTATTGTTGCACCTGTTGATTCTTTCTGTGGTTATATGCCCCAGGTGTTGAAACCTCTCAGATTACCTACAGTATCTGCATTTTAGAGCCATCTGAACCTCTGCTATGTTTGAATAAACTGGTTTCAGATATTTTTCCTTGATTATGTTCCCCATGAACCAAAATAAAGAAATACAATTATTCTGGGTGCTTGTTTCATGTTTAACAATACTTACACAAAGGTAATTTAGCAGATAGATGTATCCAAAGCAATTTACAGTGAGTACATTTTTAATATATGTATGGAAAAACGATAATCCAATCCATTTATCATCAAAGCTGTGGCAATGCATGTTCAATGTGCGGGGCGGAGATTAGGTGTTTTTCTTTTGATGCTACCCCACCGTTGAGAAGCAGGTAGGGGTTAGGAATCTTGCTCAAGGTAGGCCTGACTTAGTGATGATTGAACCCACAGCATTTTAGCTGGGAGGCGACCAACTATGCTGATTTATAATGTGTTTTAATTCAATAGAAGACACATGCTGTACATGCTGCTCAGAGCAAGGTTAAAACTAAAATTAAAAATGTATTGATGTGTAATACCAATCCAGCTATTTTTGCAGTAAACCTCTTTTGGTAGACCTAACATCAATATTGTAGTTCTAGAAATCACCACTAGGGGGACGTCTCTGTCTGTAGCATAGGTCCATAGATGTGTAACTAGATTTTATTACTGTAAAAGCAGTTTAATTTTGACATTTGGTTACATGCATTTCTTTATGTCTACACAAGGTTGGCACAACTTCATTTTATTCAGATACTTTATTTTTCAGTGTTTACTACAAAGGAATATTTAAATATAACAAAAGAAATACCAATAAAAAATAAAAAGTATAAAACATTTGTTAAATTTTAGTGTTTTTGGTGGGAGAATAAGGTGTTTTCAGTCATGCTTTTGGCTTGGTACTGAATATGACATGTTCATCATTTTCTGATGTTTTACATATAAAAGTGGTTGTCAACAAAATGACATAATGACATTTTCTGAATGCAATGCAGCAGATTGGAGCACTTTAATAATCTGATGTGTCCAGCAGACAGTGGCATTAAAACAAATAAACAGTAGCCAGAACTGCAGGGTGATCTACGTTTACAATATTTCTTTCCACAAAAATACCATGACAAAACCTCTGACAAAGACATAACACACAATGATGAGCCCTGAAAACAAATACAGCATAGTTTATTTGACCTTTTCAGGCAATTTCACTAAAATTATTTTACAATAAAAGAAGATACATTTGTTATTTTGCCCCAACATTTGACCTATTTTGGTTTATGAGGTGCATGACACAGAAAGTGTTCCAGTATATAATGGTTTCTAATCCATCACCTCCAGCACCTATTACGTAAAAGTTCTTATAAACAAGATAGTTCTATTTCCATAGATTCTATTATCATTTTAAAATTTTACTTCTCATTTGATTTGTAACGCATTTTATTGCAGGGGTAAATCAATATTCATAAACATGTTGAACACACATATTACTGTATTGTGTCAAATTTGAAATGCAAATAAGAAATTATAATTGTAAATGTAATTTGTAAATAAAGCTGTACAATAATGTAGTCATGGTGAAACACCCAAAATAAAAGCACTTTAAAAAAAACGTCTGGAATGAAATGTATAAGCATTAGAATGCCTACAAGCAGATGTTCCATTCAAGCCCTGCTTGCATGTCTGATTGCTGCAGGCAGTATAACTGTAGGCAGGGTTTAGCTGAGTGTGATCTGTGAATCTCTTCCAAGGCAGCATTAGTAAAACCTCTGGAAAGAGCCTATATGATCCACTCTGTACATTTTAGCAGGAGAGTAAACAAGTTGGACACAGTTGGAATCAGACCCCCTGGCTGTGGGGTTAATGACACGCTGTCCATTGAGCCAAGCAGGGCTATGAATCTGTCTCAGGATTATATCTGACATCACAGACGCTGAGCTGACACGTTTGCTGGCATGGTGTTCAGTCAAAGCTTCTGTGAATGCCTCCTATAGCTCATTGCCTGCAGTGTCCTGTAGCCATTAGCTTAACCATTTAGGCCAGGACCACACACTTCCTGTTGACCCGCTGAAACGTATATACGTCACAGAGGAAACCAGTGCATGCAGAATGCATAATACATGGTCATAATACGCAGTAGCATTGACCAAATAATCCCAACAAACATGATATGCGGAGAGAATATCTGTAGCTATTTATAGTGCAGATGAGAACCAGTTTGCGTGGGATGCTGCCCATCCATGTTTTTTTTTTTTTTAAAGTAAGAGGATTTGGTCTGGTCATGAGTGCTCCGTGCGTAGTATCGTCTCTCAAAGTCACATGATGAGGAAACACACAGATGTGCTCTGCTGAGTTTTTGGCCATTGTGTGATTGTAATTTCAGGAGGGGTAGAATAGAAGTGAGTTGCTAAATTGACAGAAGAACGATCACTTATTGTAAGTGTGTAATCTCCTATGGTAGTCATGGTTGTGCTGTATTTTATTTAATCTAATCAATTGAACTAACTGCAGTTTAGAACATGTCCAGGGTGTGTTTACATTCATTCCAGTGTGACACATTAACTACGTACTGGTCCAAACATGTTTCACACAACACCGTGCTGTATAAACTCTGGGCCTTCTGCAGGTCTTTATAAACATGCACATGACGTGTTGTTTATCAGACATGAACGGTTGATGCTGTTATGATCTTTTCTCTGAAGCCTTCAGCTTGGAGTCAGTGGAAGCGGGCTGAGACTGATGCAGTATGCTTTCAGGATTCGGTTTTAGTCCACAAGATTAGGCTGTAAAATAATGAGAAGGGAAAAACATTGTTAGGCTCATTTTCAGTCCGCTTATTCACATACACTGTGACCATTTTAAATCACATAGTGTAATATGGATATTGAAGGTGGTTTAATGGTAATTCTCCATAGACTTACCTACCGTATATCATAACACACATGGTATGATCAGATGTCTTTTGATTTATTTATTAGACAACATTGTCTAATAATGGAATAAACATAGAAGCACAGTACACTCATTGTGTGTGACCGGCGAACCAGCTGGTCTTGCAGGGTACATTTCACAGTTTATGGTGTTTTCATTCTTTATTTCATTCACTGTATCTTTAGATGCAGTAAACGCATCTTTAAAAACATCTTTACAAAGTAAATGCATAATCATATTAAACAGCTGTGATTTCAATATTGTCCAAAACAACTATGAATATTTTTCTCTCCATATTGGAGCAGCCCTGGGCCTATGTCTGTTTAGACGTCAGCATGTGCTACTGTGACCACAGCATCAGAACGTCAGAGTGTCAATTGTGACCAACACGCTCTTATCCCTCAATCCGTCCATCCATTCATTATTTCCCTGTCCTGCGAGGCTTACGCCGTCAGCCCACTTCCATCTCTGTGATGGAGTGCTGCGGGAGGGATCACACTGGGAATTAGAGGTGGGTCGGTGGCAAAGGTTTGGCCAGCAGAGCAAAGTGCTCATGGTGTAGCTCCAGAGCACGCTACATTGGGTGGGGGAGGGGAGATGCACAAAATATCTCTCAATGACAAAACAGCATGGGACTCTTGTGGGATGCACACATGTGCAGTCATATAGTAGTTTATTAACGCAGCTTTGAAGATAAGTTCCCCATAGGCCTACTGTACCATCCATGGCTAAATAAGTCATGGCTTTATGTACAGCCATATGGAGAGATATACATGGAAGCTCAGCCAGATTTACAAGCAGACAAGGAACACTGAAGCCCCTTGTGATGTTTCTGCTGTAGTTGTCCTCTCTCTAAATCACATGCAGCGTGGATGGAGAACATTAAATACGAGACACGCGCAGCTGTGTTGAATGTAGCCAAAATATGTAGACAAGTTCAGCATGTAGATTTGACTGAGTGTGAGTGTGTGAGTGTAATCTGTTCTCCATATGTGCATGTGGTTGTACTGTAGAGTACACTTGAAGCCATAGTTCAGAGGATCTCTAGCTCTTATTTTGACCAACGCTCAGTGATAAAACTGCAAGGGTTATTGTATTAAAGGCCACCTTTGGTCGTAATGTTGACTTCCACAGGAATTGCATTGTTTTATCTGCATTAACCTAAATCACCGCTAATGATATTTTAAACACTATGCCGTATTTTTGTACATTGTGTTACTTTCAGGTGGCTTCACATCCGCTATTATTCCTCAAAAAGAAATAGATTTCAAAGACAATCATGACAAAGTAGACCAATCACAATGCTTGGCTCGGGCCGGTTTCATTTTACAATGTGTTTCCAGTGGGACTGTTTTAGTTGAGATACTTGCAGGTCGGAGTATTGAGGTTACTCCACTCCAAAGTTACATTGCTGAAATGTTAAGCTTGATGGACACTTTTTCTGAGAATACATCCTACATGCTAACTATATTATACACATATTAACAATTATACATGTTGACAACACTACAGTGAGTCAAGATGAATGATGACAGAACATAATTGTCAGGCTAACAAACAATGCAGCAGAACAAGTCAACAGTCAAGTGTAGTGTCAAGGGAATTAGAACATCCAAGGAAATAACTGCTGCATATGCTGTACTTATGTCAAGTTATATAGCATTACTGTATAGTAGTATAAGGTTTCGCTCTGAAGCCACCATACAAAGGTAAAACAATAAGACATCTATTATTTTTAAATAATATTAGAGAAACTCTTGGTGTGAATTTCCTAATGCATGATACATTGAATGTGCAGAACAGTCCAGTATAGTAGTCTAACCCAATGCTGCACACAGGCTAAAACGTATATACGTAACAATTATGTGTTTTGAGGTAAAATAAATAAATAAATTTCATCAGTTTAATGTAATATACATAAATTCCTTCAATTCAGATAGTTTTGGATAGCCTTGTACAAGTATAATATAGAAACAATATGTAATTTATATATATACATTTTTTCAGTGTATATTGATATGGCACACACAAACTCACACGCACACGCACGCACGCGCACACACACACACACACACACACACACACACACACATACACACACACGCAAAAAGCTGCTGGCATGCTTACCTGGTCTGCCAGCCAGGGCCATACCGATACAGGAAACTTAAAAAAATTATTAAAAACACTGCAAATACGTTCATAGAGGAGCACTTTATGAGTCAACCAGTCAAACCATGTGTCCTCTCCTACCACACTCAGACAAGAGTGCTTTTCTTCTCCCTCTCTCTCTCCCTCTCTCGGTCTGGGTCTCGGTCCCGGTCCCGGCTCAGGTCGGGCGTCGGGGGTTCGGTGCGCCCCGCCACTGACGCCGCCGAGCTGTTGGGCTCGTAGCGCGACGAGGCCGGCGAGTTGTGCATGACCACCAGGCGTATGGGCGACTGATTGGGGGCCGCGGGCGGCTCAGGGACGTCCTCCTTGGTGGGGTCCTTGCCCCTGCAGTCGTACAGCATGCAGGAGATGAGGAACACCAGCAGGAGAATGACGTAGCTGGCTACCAGGATAATGAGGTTGAGTGTGACCGGGTCAATCTCCAGGTAGAACTCCATGAAGCCCATGGTGAGGCCGGCACATGCCTTGACACGCACGGTGGGTGAAAGACAAAGAGAGACAGAGAGAGAGAGAGAGAGAGAGAAAGGGGCAGATGTATGGATGTGACTAGATTTAAACGAATAATGAGTGATTGGTTTGAAAGTGAAGCGGAGAGAGATAGAGATACAGAGAGGGAGAGGCAGGGGGAGAGAGATGCAGAGAGGGGGAGGGAGAGGAGGATGTATGTATGTGAATAGATTTAAACGTTAACGAATAATGAGTGACAGGTTTGAAAGCGAAGTATAGCGAAAGAGAGGCACGCAGAGAGGGAGAGAGAGAGAGAGAGAGAGAGAGAGAGAGAGAGAGAGAGAGAGGGGAGAGGGTGTGGGGTGAGAGGGACAAAGAGGCAGACGTCCAGACAGAGTGAGAGAGGCTGCAGATGCTGTCCGCTACGGATGACTGACAGAGAAACAGAGGTGGGATGACAGACTGAGATGAATTGGATGAGCAGAGTGAATGAGAGAGGGTGATGGAGAGAGAGAGATAGAGAGAGAGAGATAGAGAGAGAGGGAGTGAGAGAGATAGAGAGAGAGGGAGAGAGAGAGAGAGCAAAGGGAAGAGAGAGAGGGAGAGACAGAGAGAAGGCCAGTGACAGCAGGATGGATATGGAAGCTTTGTGCTTAAAGGATGTTAATCCCCGCTGCTCTCCTCCAACCTTGAGTTTCAGCAGCCAAGCTGCTCAGTTTAATAACTTAAGCCACCATTTTCATTTTGCCAACTGCCCGTACAGCGGCACGTACGACACAGCAGGCCAAATTCTGCCCCGCAAAATGGAGGATGCATAGGCCATCATAACTATCTGTCGATACACTACACACACGCATGTACGCACACGCACCGCACACACACACACACACACACACACACACACACACATTTCAGCTTACCATATAATTTCGGGGCTTTTAGGAATAGTGTATTATGTTTTACTGTAAATGACAGATGTTATTATGTCACTGGTGATGTTTATTGAATCGAATCGCATCAGGACACATGAATTCTGAAGCAGATACCACGCCTTTAATATTGTCTTGATGTCTTAAACCTCTTTCATCAGTCAAATTAGTTGTGAAAGGGGAGCTCTGCATCCATCCATCACTAAATTGACCTTTGTGTATTGGCCAGCATTGTCTCTGAGCTTCAGTGGAGCTCTCTGTGAAAAACCACATGGATTTGATTAGAGGGAGGAAGGGAGGCTCCTAGTATTTCTATAATCTGCATTGAGACCATATGTTTTGTATTTTATAACAATGGGCAGGGTTGGCTGGCGCTGTGTCTGAGAAAAGCATTCTGGAGACATTGATGTTTGACTGTGTGCGTTTGTGTGTTGGCTATGCATTTGTATGTGTATGAGCCTTTGGTTATGAGCTTGCTTGCATCCTTTTGTGTGCTTGCATGGAGGTTCTTGCAGATGTGCAGATACACACACATGCAAGTTGCATGTGAGAGTCACCATTTTTCAGATGTAATGGCAGTGACAACAGATTATGAAGTAGAAATCTTTCCCCTATAAGGTCCCACACAACAGAGCACAGTTGGTACGAAAAGTGCTAAACAGCCAAATCTCCTTTCAGCTAAATCTCACTTGTCAGCTTCCAGTCACACTTAAAGTATGCTACATTAAACTCTATCTACGTCAGAGAGAAATGACAGAAGAATCTGGATTTCCCAAAGGTTTCACGTCAATTCCTGCATTATACTCAGTATAATAATCTGATGCTCTTCCTCTCTGCAGATGGAAATTATAATGGTATAGAGTTACAAACTGCTTAATGTGTATGGTAAAAGGCCCTGGCTCTAAAACTAGAGGTAATACAGTATTTGAACATTAAAATGCCTCTTGGTGTAAAGGACTTCAAATTGCAATTGTACGTATTGTATACTGTACGTATTGTTTACTGTATTTTATGTAAAGCAGCTCTGATTGAGAACAGAGTGCTTTGAAATGAGTCTTAACAATACAGCACTGTAAAAAAGAAGTAACTTAACTGTTTTGGAAAAAGGAGAAAGGTCAGATGGGTCAAACGTTTTGGAAGGAAGAACCAAAGTTGGCTGGGAGGAGGCCTCGGGGAAGACCCAGGACTAGGTGGAGAGATTATATCTCCACACTGACCTGGAAACGCCTCAGGATCCCCCAGTCAGAGCTGGCTAATGTGGCTCGGGAAATAGAAGTTTGGGGTCCCCTGCTGGAGCTGCTGCCCCCGCGACCTGCGGGAGAAGATGGATGGATGGATGGATAATAATAGTAATAATAACTTGTATTTATATAGTACGTTTCATACAAAGGTTGCAGCTGAAAGTGCTTTACAATTGAAGAAATGAAAGATAAAAAGTCAACACTAAAACAAAAAAAAGAATAATAATAATCGACAGGATATCTCCCCTACAGTATATGACATTTTCTGTAAATATATAGCTTCAAGAAGATGTGTGTTTTTTGTTAAACCTGAGTTGGCCGTTCAGTAAACACCAGAGGAATCCACTGGGCATGGATAGTTGCTGTTCTATCCTCAAATGAAACCACAGCAACCCCAGAAGGCTTATTAAATACTGTCAGAAGTGCAAAGGTATCTTATCATTTCAAGATGTAACTTAACCTATATCTATACATTGCACTTTTTTTAGTGGACCATGAATATGTGCTGAACACCTACAGTATATAATTAACTTGCTGACCTGCTCAGCAGGAGACAACCGCTGCATTGTACCTCCGAGCAAGGAGCAATAGAGCAGCTGCCCCTGCTTCCCAGAGACTGCATTCGCTTGATCTCCAATCTTTGTGTTCTGCAGAGGAAGTGGGGCCGCCTCTGTACGCCAAGGCTTCCATGTAAAGTGCAGCCCTCTCACTGTATCTATAATGATTGTGGCACCAATGGCTATCACACATTTCATCTGGGCTGCCATTCTTTTCCAACACAATGCACGCTTCCTTAAACAAGCCTGCGCCACTGTTCAAACGCCTCCCGTCTACGACAGCACCCACCAGAGACTGGCAGGTATATGTACACCCTGTTATTTCAATAAGCGTGTAAATCTGTCGCCAGGCGAGCAAATTAAAGAAATGGAGGCCTAAGAAAGTTTGAAAAAACTAAAACGTTCAGAAGCGATGAAAGGAAATGCCTCTCCCTTCTGTGGAACATTTAAAGGGCTCTCTGCCGTCATTGGTTGCATTGTGGCACCAGATCTAAAGTCAGCATCTACACCAAAGGCTTCACATATCTCTGTCAAACATCTTTCTAATTTACTACACTTGACAGCCAGTCTCACAAGTACACCTTCATTATCATAGAAAAACACTATCCATATAACCTATACATGCAAATGCAAAAGTAAATATCAACATAACTTGACATTTGTTTTATATTATTCCAATAGCGGGTTTTGCTACAGCAAGATTGTAGTGGAATATGAATGTGCCAATAGTTTCCCCAGAGTGCAGAGTAGTCAGTAAATGGATGGGTTTTAATAAAATTGCCTTTCTAAAAGTCATGTCTGATTCTATATGAGTTTTATAAACACACAGATTTACGTCATACCGTTGTTATTCTGCTTACTGTATATCCCTAGGAATATGTCTCCTTGTTACGTTTAAGTCACAAGACTGATTGTAGCCTAACTTTAGCATCTTCACCTCAACAGCTTATAGTTGGACATGAATGATTTTCAGCCCATGATCGGAACATGGTGTAACACACCAACTATATTTTTCATGGTTTAAAGGATCTCAAGTAGCTTATTGTAGTGCAGGCTGGATAAATAGGGAAAATACATGTTATGAAAACTTACTGTACTATGTTCAGCGGCTGTTGAAGTGAGTGTTCTGAAATAAAGACGTATAAAATTGCGGATATTCAATTTTTATAATTCCTCTTGCATAAATTCACCAACAAACCGTCATCCTAATGCATTTTAGCTGTCACTTTGCATAGCCCTAGCTATAAAAAATCACCTTGAATTGCAAAATAGCAAGACCTCATAAACTTGTCCTTGCTTTCAGTCAAGCATGATATTTAAACAAATGTGTTTCAACACATACTTTTTTTTACAGTATAAAGCACCAAAACAGTATTATTACTGTAGTGTTCATACAATATGCATAAATCCTAGTTCTTAAAAACGTGGGACTTTTATTTGACTTTTTTCAGTATATACTCTAAATCATACATGCATACACAAACAGTATATATATTTTAGTGTAGAGAACTGTATTTTGTGTCAATAATCAGGACTCCTAGTTTTCTAACAATAGCTGCTCTGAATGGTAGAATTATTGACTGGAGCAGTGCACCAGTCCTCATTAGATATACCCAGAGAAAGGTTGAGAATACCAGGCCTTCATCTGCGGAGCACCTGCCATGTGGATACTGGGTAATTAAGCCTCACCTTGGATAGATACACAATGCTGACTCCAATGGGAAATCCACAGCATTGACCTTGCTGACTGTATTTGTACAGGTAACCATTATATAACCTCTTTGACGCATATACTGTACACTGAGGAAATTTCCTATACAGTGCAGTCCACTCTACAATATTATCCTGAAGAACTTAATTTTTAAATGTCTCTAATATTTGGCATTGATTGTAATTACCAACCTTTGAAAATGTGACTTTTCGACAGAATTCCTCCAGGAGATGGAGTCACACAGACTATGGCAACCTTTAACAATTCCTCATTACAGCAGAAAATGCCACAGTTATTGTGGCTGTCTGTTTTAGTGCATCATTAAAACCAACATGAACTTTGAATGTTTTCTTGAGCATCCTCTGTACAGTGCTGTATATACTGTATGTTCATCAACAATATTGATTTTGGAACATGGGAATTGGCCATTAATATATCTTATGTGATATATATTGAAATACGTAAAACAACTAAACCAGCCACATGTCAGAATGACAGCATGGCATTAAGATCATTACACCTTTACGCAGCTTGAATGCAACACTGTGTTGTGAAAAGCCAATGCTTGCTACGTGAGAATACAGCACACTATAGCCAGGTCTATACGCGTGGTGCGTATAGACTTGGGTGGGTGACAATGGTGTGGAAAAGGAAGTTGATGAGAAAGACCTTTGACATTGCAATGTCACAGATTTAAAGGGGAAGCACGTTCACAAAGTCCACTGTACAAAGCGTGCTGTTTGAAACTGAACAGATAATGATCCCAAACTAGAATATAATATATAAAGTCTTTGGGAGAAGGTAAAGCAGCAACACACGTTATGTTACCCTAACCTAACATACAATTGTATTTTTCTGCAATATTAAATAATGTTCGGTGTGTGACATATTAAGCTCCCTATATTGATACAGCGTACTATCAGTGCTATTTGCAGGGAAGGCTATATGATTTAATGCAGTATGTATAGCCTATAGATAAATAAGCCTACAGTATGGATGAATGCAGGATACTCAAGAATAATACAAGGTCATAACACCAACGCAGTAGACACGTTTTTTACTTCACCTCGCTGTCCAGCAAAAACAAATGCAGAATACCATAACTCAAGCCATAACTCAATTTGAGCATTATAAAATGCAGTGAAACAAAGTCAAACACCAGTAAGTGAAGTTAAGGCATTCTGCCGTGGTTTCTCTAGGGCTTTTTTGAGGATAAGGCAAAGACCAACTAGTATTTTCTCCAGAAACATTGAAACATTGAAAGATATTTTTCTACATGATAAAGCAGACCAAAATATAGCAGTATTGCAATGAAGCGTCTTTGTTAGCAGCCCCAGCATGACTGTATACCCTCTGTGAGCACGAGGGCAGAGGCCAGAGCGACTGTTCAAAGTGTTGGTAAAGAGCGTGTAGTCACAGACAAACACTCCTTCCTCTTCTCTCCTGTCCTATAGCCTATCCCAAAACCCTGGGAAAAGTCCCATTCCCTTTGTTCATTTCCCTGTCACGTTGCGTGCCAGTCCCTCTCCGGGTGAGACTTGGGGGCGTGCTGGTATAGAACCGGCGGGGAGAGAAGCAGGGTGCCGCTGTCACCGTACTACCCCTTGGACACCCAAATCTGATGCGGCCGGCTCTCTGTCAGGAAGGGAGGGTCGGTGTGAAACAGGGATTTCCCCTCTTGGCCTCATCCCCTCCCTTCTCTTGTGGCTGTCAGTAGACCAGCCTGAGTCAATACTAAAAGCCATCCTAAGCTGAAGACAATAGGGTCAGTCAGTGGCTCTTTGTGCCGACAGCACATCGCTTGCAAAAAAAGGGTGATTGTGCGCGTCTTGCAGAGTGTGAGATTGGATACATGGATTAGGGGTAAATGCACCATGTTTGAGATCTTTGGGACTGGGCTGGATTCTATTTTTGTATTTTTATAGTTTTATATTACTTTTTTTTTTCCTATTTCAACTTACTTTTTAATTAATGTACCGGTATCCACACAATTTGGAATGGAGAGTTTCCAATGTGAAACCAACTGTGGCGCTTGTGAGATCGGCTCACATGGCCAGAACATCTGGTTTATAGTACAGTGATTAAAGCACAAGGAAATATATGGTCTCTTACTGTAGCATTTGATTTAACAATAAATCTATTTTTGACTTTACAATTGTAATTTGGTCTTTTAGATATTTCCTCATTTGTACATGTTAACTGTACCTTAACATTTGTTTTTTTAGGTGTTTTATCATTCGGAAATTGCTCTACACACACCATCTCTTTTAAAAACAATGAAGGGCCTTGGATAATTGTGTAGATTACAGAATATAAATGTTATCAATAATGTCTTAATGTAAACCCATCCCCTCTCAGTCCATCCCAACCACTACTTTTAGCATTTTTCAAAATTGGTGCAGTGGATAAAGTCAGGCTCAGAGCTACCACTTTAAATGTGTTGTCTGTAGTCATACATTATGTATATCATGTGCGAAAATGATTTATGTACGTGTGTTTCTAGCACTCTTCTGACTGTCATGGCTTTAAATCCCTGTAACCTTAACATTTTTATTTTAGTATATGACGAAACAAACAAATTAACATTGTCGCCCATTAGCAATAAAGTTTCCACAAACTGCTACACAGAAACCAACAACATAGCGTGCTATGTTGGGTGTGCAATCTTTCAAGACTAATCAGATTTTTAAAATGACATTAAATGACCCACCCAATAATCAGCTAAATTTAAATTACATTCACGTCTAAATGTCCTTCTGGAATCTATCAACCTTGTGTCTATTTTTGTCGTCATGACTACGTCAACCTTCAGACCCTGTCATCTGTAACTGCTGGGGGGGG
>JAODUK010048073.1:0-17379 GCA_027564635.1 Typhlichthys eigenmanni
GGGCCACGGATCCACACGCAACGCCTACGCCGCATTTGGAAATATCTCCAGTTAACATGGTCACCACTTAAACCGTACCACCTACCGCTGTGCTCAGGATGAAACTACTAGAAAATAGTTGTTTGTTGCTATATTAATGTTTAAAATGTCATAGACAACCATTAAATATTAACTATCACTTAAAAACATGAATTTGTGTTCACTTGGGTTCTTGTATAGCTCAACATTTTGAGATCTGAAACCAGAAATGTAAGGAGAAATTTAGAATATAGCCTTTTTATCTTGATACAATGGTTTGTAGGTTAGCCTATGTATACTATTTGTAACCGTGTGTTATTTCAAAATTAAATACACATTTCTTATAGGCTTTATTGTGTTTTTGTTGTAATGTATTGTTATCAATAATAATAAAACGTGTTTTGCTCTTTAAATATACAGTATATGGTTTTGCCATGCTTCGTTGACAAACTCTTGAACATTAATCATAAGTGGAAATTATTATAATCGATTGCTTTTGTCTACCATATCTTCTTCGGCGACCCCGGAAGCGAGCGGTTTGTGTTGACGTCACTGCTCTCTGCTCTCGTGACTAAACGATATGGTAGATATGTATGTAGTGTTTCGGTTTAAATATTGAAATACCCAACATGAATATAACAGAAAATGAAACAGAATTTGATACGATTACAGTGCACAATTTTTCAGAAAAGATTTTGGAACAAGTTATACACTTTCATGTCATGAAGATAAATGGTGGGTTTTTCCTTTGGGTCGGTTCTACCCCTGTTCTCTCCAACCTAGCGGTTTCAATGAACAGCAGATATGTAAGTAACACTGAGATATTGTATGGCTCTGCCTCTTTTATATACTTTTTTATAATTCATACATTTCGACGTATGTACATTGACAATAAATAAAAAAATCTAATTTAAGGTTACTCACCATAGCTGTGCAATAATGTATGCTTTAATAAGATGCAGCAAATGTAATAATAATTGTATGTTTTAGGATTCAATGCCGTTGTCAACATTAGTAATGGGTGATTCATCAGATACATCTCCAAATGCCTTGGCGCAGAGATTAGGTAATGTGTGTGTGTTTCATGAGCATATGGAACACGAGAAATTGTTCCTGAAAGTAATATCCTAGATTCCATAAAAATAATATCCCCAACTATTAACTAATAGTCATTATCAACAATGTTTACACTATATTTTAGATTTCTTTAATAGTTATTTTAATGGACAAAACAATAATTTAATTATTGTAATATATAATAATTAGGACTTAGACACCCAAACTTTAACAGTCCAGTTGTAGGCCCTTTGTTTTGTGTGTGTACACACATAGTATGTGTCACTTGGTCCCATTCTTGACATGTAGTCTACTGAGTTCATAAGGTCACATTTGAGGTTTTGTTTTTTGTAAAGGACTATAGTGAAATTTCTTGTCTTTAGTACAATTCAAATTAAACTAGCTTATACTTAAAATTACATTTTTTATTTCTTGTTGGCAGCAAAGAAGACCAGGAAACAAGTGTTTGTCAGTTATAATCTACCTGTGACAGACAACCTCGCTCTCCTGGTGGAGACAAGAATTAAAAAGGAACTTGAACTTCACCCAGAGCGCTTTTAACATCTTATTTTGTCACCATCTCTTTTTTTAAATATGCAATCATTAAATGCAACAAATCGCTAAGTGGTTTGTACTACTGTCCTGTGTTATTGTCCTGTACTGTGTTTTGTGGTTCCCAAATTACAGTCTGGGACCCCCCGAGTGGTCACAAGATGCTCTCAAATGAACCTGAAGCTGACAAAGATTGAAGAATGCTTTCCTTGACTGCATAATGGCACCCACAGAACCCTTAATTTCTTCCTCTCTGGGGATGGGAGCATGGTGTAAGCCTATAGTACTGTAAGGAGAGGAGCAGGGAAGAGTGCCGTCTATTCAGCAGTGGCACTGATATGTGTGACGGCATGTAGTGTCTGGGTTTCAAACAAAATGAATTCTGGTTTATAAAGCCAGTTCAACCACATGGGGCAACCACAAGGAGCACATTTCAAATATTTCCACGAGTATAAAGCATTTGGAGCTGAAACTCTTACAAAAGGTGCTATATACATTTATTATTATTATTATTGTTTTTTTAACATACCTTTATGTTCGTAAAAAAATAACGTGCACACTCTTCTGTAATCACTGCTTATTTGTGATCAAGGCCGAGTCAGAAAACTAACAAGAAAGGATGTCACACCAAGTGTTAATTTATTGACATAATCAATTGAATGGTTTATTATCAAAAAATGTAGGTCTATGTCATTTTTATACAAATGCATCATATTTTAAAAAACATAGAAAACAACAAGGTTAGATATTTTTTCCCCCCTTAAATATGTCTTGTTGAAACAAAAACTAGCAAATCAAATGTTTAAAATATCTATCAAATATTTAATGATACAAATATGGATGGCTGGACAAAAACATAATGAAATACTATTGTATGTGCATCGTATTTAAAAAAAGTTGATAGTCCATACATTATTAAACAATGGCACATTAATAAGCTACAGTTCATACCTTTTATATTCAGTCAGTGTTAAGCGATATGTACAGAGTAAAATGGTCTTAATGGTCTGCAAATGTGCTGTAGTCCACAACGATGTCAATTGTAAGCAGATCCACACTGCTCTATTCTAAACCACAAATATTTATTTCCAAATGTATACATATTGTGCTTTTTTGCATGACCAACTAATATTTATGCAGACTAGTTTCACATCCTAAGAACAGGATTACAACCAATAACATTACCACAGTACAGAGAACAGGGAGGCAAATTTGGGTAAAAATATTAGCTATAGCTAAAGGAGGTATTTCAAGTAAAATAATGCCATTTGCAGCATTACAAAATAAATACTGTTCTGTTTAAATTACATTGTAATTTGGGTTAAAAACAATCTTAAGAAAAGACATAACCAACGAGATGTTTCATAAGACAATAAATAGGTCAGTATTGTCCGTTCAGCTCTCAGTTAGCATTACCAATATCTACAGACTACTTGACAAGGTCTCCGGTTTCAGACAGCCATCATATTACCATACTAATGCTCACAAATGTATAGTGTTCTTAAGTGACCCCACTTTGATCATAAAGTGCCATATTGGCTACTAGTCAAGGAACAACCATACCAGACAAAAGAAAGACACATTTATAAATCTAGTTGTGCCCTTTCATGCAAAAAAAGTGATAGTGGTTTAGCCAATCCCTGGATGTTCACTGTGGCTAAGCATCACAAACACCTGATTGTGTCTTAGAAATCTAGTGCAAAATAACACAGTAAAATATAATAAAACATTAAACATCACTGAGCACACATTAGTCTCCTGTTCCAGTCAATCTATCTTCAACAGTGTCACCAGTCTGTCCCAACTTTCTCCAGAAAGTCATGGGTTTGAGTCCGGGACTAGGCCTACCTGTACGCAACATGTCTAACCCCTACTTGTACATTGTACATTGTCGATTTGGATAAAAAGTGACTGCCAAATGACCTAACGTTCACATATTATTCAGTTTGCATTGGTCACATATGCTAACTTGAGATACATACACAGGCAGCTCCTGAAACCAGTGATTATACAAAGTGTATACATCTGTCTTCATCTCATCCCGCCCTGTGACAAGTGGATACATGGGTCATATTATAAGAAGTTATTATTTGGTTTGTCGGTTCCCATGACCTAGCATCAACCAAGCTTTCATCCATGCCACAGCTGTAGCCTATTGCTACGATGCTCTCGTTCCGTTTGCTATTGCGCAGGTGCTTAGCACCTCCCCTCCGGTCGCCAGGGCGTATGAAGCGGGCACAGCTGCCAGAGCGGTGGCCACTGCGCTGCCCGTGGCCGAGAGGTGGAGGGGCGTGTCGTGCACACGGGAGTAGTCCCTGTCAGTCTTGGTGAGGAGGAGGTGCTGCTCTCCGGGCCGCAGCAGCGGCTGCCGGGTGAAGCTCTCCCCGTCCGCCAGGCTCTCGGGCAGGGGCTTGCCCCGTGTCTCGGGCAGCAGCAACAGGCAGATGATGCACAGCAGCGTGCAGCAGGCAAAGATCACATGATGCAGGAAGTAGCCCTTCTGGTTGTGCAGCTCCATTATGGGCGCGGTGAGCATGCCGAAGCCAGCGCTGGCCAGCACCAGGCCCAGACCTCCGCCCCTGCACACAGCACAACACGGACAACAGGCTCACTAGCAACACAGTCACATAGACAGGTCTCTATTGGCAGGATAGCTAAAGCCTGGTTTATGCTTCGTTGAAGTCTGTCGTGCTCAGTATTTATAGTTGTGCGGCCTAGTTGTGTTAGAATTGTTTACTGAGCATGTGAAGCCCCACTGATGTCTGGCCAAATGGAGTATAAACAATATGAAATAAGCATATTAATAACATTAATTTCGAGCAAATATGTATGCGAACATTGATCAGGCAAATCTGTGCCGATAGAGAATAGTAGTCTATAGAACACTGGTGTTTGCATTTTCGCTGCCCAAACATTATAAAAGTATGAAAGTTGGTGAGCTGATGTTGTAGTTAATGCTCAATGCATATAAAAACATTTATTTCCAGCGAATTTCTTAGTTACACCAACATTGACTACGGGACACTGTTCCAATAGAAAATAGTCTATTAATTGAAAACCGCTGTTTGTATTTTCGCTTCTCGAACATCAGGGAAGTGACCTAGTCGAGTTGCTGACTGTAGTCTTGTTAAATTGTAGTCTTGTTTAATGTTTAATGCTTATAAAACATTTCTTTACAACGAATCTCATAATTATACCATGATGGTCAAAGGGAAATAGTCTGTTCACGTAGGCTACAGGATGTTGTAATACAATGATTGCTACTAAAGCACTCTAGCATATGGTCTTGCATACGCAAGACAATTGTTGCTGGCTGGTAAACACCTCCCTTTTCGCCATCCAACCAATCATTGTTTGCGCGGTGGTGGACTTGGCCTGGCTCTACGGCTCTTTGCGGGATCCTCGGGCCGTACGCAGCCGCGTTTGACATTGAAGTATAAATCAGGCTCCTCGCTAATGTCCAGCCGAAAGGCTGTGGGTTCAATCCCCCAAACGCTGGGAAAGATGCCAAAGCCTTACCTCCTTTTAAATACTTGTGAAATACTAAGTCACTCAAAAAAAGTGAATTTGGAGAAAATGTCTGCTAAATGACCTGAAGTAAATGAATATTGTAAAACCAAACAGTGGAAGCACAGGTGGTCTAGTAAGGCTATTAAGATGGTTTACTTCTACCCTCCTTCCTGGTGGACAAACCATTGCTCTTTTAGGTAAAATACCTGAGCAACCCACACAGCTTTGAGCCTCTGTCAGAACTGCAAACACAATGCTTGCAACAGTCAAGATGAAATAGACAATATATTTTCCTGTTTTAATCTCTGTTTTAATCTCTTTCAGGCATTTGCATTCATTACTTGGCAGTAGGCTGTAATGATTGTTGTGTTACCATGTGTGTGGCTATGCATGACCTGCTCACCTGATAACAGTGGGAGTGATTTCAGCGCAGAAGAAGATGCTCAGGGTGCTGACAGCGTGAGAAGAGAACATGCCGATGATAGAGAAGGCCACAGAGAACTTCCTGTTCAGAGTGTCTCGCAGGACTAAAGAAAACATCACCACACCAACATTACACACAACACAGACATGTTCTAAAAGCCTATCGCTGGGCTCACATGTCCCCAAATCACAGGCTAAAATAAAGCTTGTTTCAATACAATATGCTGACAGAAAAACCCAGGACCCAAGCTTATATACTGTATGTTATAGAAGCACGATATAAAACGATATAATATATGTATAGATGGTGTCCAACAGACACCAAGTTAAAAGGTTTATGTCAATTACTTTATTAGTTTCTAACCCAACAACAAGGCTAAGACAATTGTATACCTGTGTCATGGCGCAGGCTGTACTTCCCAATCACTGCATTCATTGGTGGGCATGGGAGGAGGGCCGAGAAGAGACCAAGGGAAGGACAAATATATTTAAACATAAACCCTGAGTACTTTTATGTGTAGGCTATAGCAAACGACAATCAACTGGAACCGCATTGCATGATTTATAGAAGAACAATGTAGTGTGTGCGTGTGCGTGCGCGTGTGTGCGCGTGTGTGTGCGTGTGTGTGCCTGTGTGTGTGTGTGCGTGCGTGCGTGCGTGCGTGCGTGCGTGTGTATGTGTGTGTGTGTGCGTGTCCTATACTCACAGTTGAGCAGGCCTAGCTGTAGAAGAGATGCCAGGGCAGTTATGATCATGAAGGTAAGCAGTCCTCCACGTCTGCCCATCAGCCCCACGGCTGGGCACAGTGCCAGGCAGGTTGCCACGGCGATGCCCACCATTGTGTAATAGTCAGCGTGGCACAACGCAGTGGGCTGAGCTTCAGGGTCCACCATGCTACGGGCAAAGCAGTGATGGATCCCATACCCGGTCAGTCTGAGGAGGCGCACACACACACACACACACACACACACACACACACACACACACACACACACACACACACCATGTTACGCTCACATGCACATATGACCACTAGGATTCTCTCTGTGGCAGTGGCTTTGACTCATCGCCCCCAAAATAAATAGTTCATAGCTCGGGACCTCATCGTGAAATACTACTTTTAAACAATGAATAACATTGAAAATATACCGTATAACACGTACAAACATATATTAGTTTTATCAGTTATTAGCAATTAAAGAAATACAATTAGAATAAATCAAATGATCACAACGATTATTTGAGAGCCTCTGCTTTAGGGAGACGTTGTTGAAGCATGCACACGCACTTACGAGTTGACACACAGCACCACAATATTTTTCCACAGGTTTCTAGTGCTCATCATCTTCACAACGCATGTCCTCTTGGGCTTTCTATGGAGCTCCTGCTCTAGCTCTGATGAGACAAATGGAAACACACACACAGTGAGGTCATAGTACCGCCACTAGGGGGACTGTTACACCACTGGCCAACTATGCTTCTGCGTTGAATGATGAAAGTGGCCTAGCCACTGGTCTGTCATTACACTCTATAACAGTGTACATTAATTTGTTAATGCCATGGACACATTTTTGTTTCAACTGTGCACCATGCACCAACATTTCTCTAATAACATGCTGCATGATTTCTGAGATATAAAATATAATTATATTGTTATGGTCCTACCTCTAATTCAAGCCTAGTTAAATATGTAAAGAGAATAGTTAATGCCTTTACTGTTCTTATTTTCAACTTGTATGGTCTTTAAAAACAGCTGTGTATTATGTTGTGTGAAGGCGACACCATGTTGAGGTGTGCATAGGGTGAGTAGCTGTGTTCATTGCAGTCTGATTTCATCACACAAAACCATTCGGTTTTGCTGCTGTAATATAGACACCATTAGCAGCAACATGAACAAGTGCATTTATAGTCAAATGTTAGATAAATTTTCATAGAATCTGTCCATGTTAAAAAAAAATCTTCAAGCACTGAAAGTGGCTTTGTGTCAATAGTCATATTTACATGAGAAAGAGCTGTGCTTGAGTGTTGGGGCTCAACTGTCACTCACCTACCTGGGTGGGGCCTAAGATTACAGTCTCACATCACAACAAATCAAAATGTCTTCTTTTCAGAGCCACTATATTTAAAACCAATGATATGGCCCCTTTAAACTTAAACCAACAACTGTTGTTTTATCATCCACCGTGTTTGAAGTCTCTGGTGTCTTTCTCACCCGTGAGAACCCCGCTGGGCTCGGTCGTCATGTCAACCTTGTTCTTTCTGGCAATGTGCAGCATCATTGCTTTGGATCTGCGGTAGTGCTGGGTGGCCAGCAACCAGCGCAAGGACTCAGGGAAGATCCTATAGTGTCAGAGAAGGTTAAGGAACAACCCAGTAGAATATGTTAACGTCTGCCAAGAAAGAGGGAAGAGAAAACACAATAGAAGAAAGACGGCATTGTTTGTCGGGCTAAAGAGCACGACTGTGCACTACAAGTGTGCACTGTACAAGCCATTGCCTGGCTCTGATAGTCAACAGAGGGTGGGACTTACCAGATATAGGGCAGCATCAACACAAAAGGGCTGATTATAACGATTTGGAGGACCTGCCAATCATCTCGGTCTGGCCAATTGCGGCACAGAGCTGCCACTCCTGGCATCAAAAGCTGTCCGCCAACCATGAGAAAACTGGCCACCATAGTCATGGAGAAACGCCAGTCTGGCAAACAAAGCTCAATCACTAGAGAGATAGAGAGCGAGAGAGAGAGAGCGAGAGAGAGCGAGAGAGAGAGAGAGAGAGAGAGAGAGAGAGAGAGAGAGAGCGAGAGAGAGAAAAAAAACTACAAGCTTCATCAAAATAAAGACACTGTGTGTGTGTGTGTGTGTGTGTGTGTGCATGGTAAATTGGATCAGAACCACAGCACTCTGGATGAATGAAATGTGTGCTTGACACCGTAACTAATTTCCTCCATACATAATTTCCACTGCTGCAGATGGTAGTTAAACAACAGGCCACCGAGGCATTTAAATAGAACTACCTGTCATTACTCAAGGGTTCTGTGTGCACGCCACACACGCGCACACACACACACACACACACACACACACACACACTTCCACTTCCAGAAACTTGGTACAGTCCAGATGGCTTTGACCAGATGGCAAGGTCTTTTTGAAGGTGACCAATGGGGTGGGTTGGGCAGGGAGAACTCACTAGCCATTGTCGAAAAGACAGGGAAGTCAAACCGAGATGGGAGGGGGAACTATGAGAAAAAAGGAGGGTGTCTTGAATACAAATGAGATGAAGGACAGTCCATTCATCAGTAAATAGCTGGAGGACTAGTAAGCTTACTGCTCACTACCCTTGACAGACACAAACAAAACACATGAAAAGAGAGAAAGAAAGAATGAACAAAAGAAACGCAGAAAGAAGTAAATGTGTGTGTGTGTGTGTGTGTGAGGCCAGACAAAGCACGCCCGTGTAGCTAGATGCAAGAATGAATGAATACAGGAGGCTATTACTATATATAACATTACTATGAATCCCTATTCATCCCGAGGTAGATACGACACAGAGAGAGCTATAGCTGTAGTTAGCTGACCCCCAGAAGGTAATCTAAGCCCTTCCAATAATGCGTTGTCTAAGTGTGTGTGTAAGGGTGCTTGGCAGCAGTGGGAATACAGCAGGCAGTTTAAAGGACAGAAGAAGCATTTGGTGCTACACAGGCGCTGTACCTTCAGAGACACTCCCCAGAGAGCTGGGGAGTGTCTAATCTTGCAGTGTCTGCTGGGATGTCCACATGCACGCTCCTGAACCGCACACACACATACGTACTACTGTATATGTGTGCACGACGCATGCACTAGCAGCACCCTTTTGTTCAAGTGGCTTGTGAGAATGCCCCCCCACCCTGTGGGTGGCTGACCCCGCCCACCCCTCAATACTCAACAGCCTCCCTCCCCTCCCCAGTCAAACATCATGGCTGAAGTGTCCTCTTTCCCCTCTTAAGCTCCCCGGGAGGGGGAAAACACCCCCCCCTTCCCCCCTTGTCTCCTGCCTCCTTGGCTGAAAGAGAGCAGCGATTATCTGATGGCCCAAACCCTTCACTGCACACACACACACACACACACACACAAAATGTGTATAAAGTAGTAATAAAGTAGTAATAAAGTAGGTTTTGCACAAGAAACCCCATGTACGTACCATTTAATTATGGACACCATGAGTCAAAACCATGAGAACCACTGCACTGCAACACTTAACTGCTTCTAACCCTGCCTGGGGCATGGTGAATAGGGATAGGGCTTTGGGAACGGGGGGGAGGGCTTGCTGTGTGTATGTGGGTCTTAAGGTGAGCATGGCATCACTGTGCTCTTGTGTCTTACATAGCTCGGTCATCTCCATATAACAACCTCTCCAGATAATTATTTGCTTGTCCATTAAAGTAATTTAAAAGCCTGTTATTGCCAGGAAGGATAGTTCATGTTAGGGCTGGGCGATATGGACCAAAAATAATGTCCCGATATATTTAGGTTGAATACCCATACACGATATATAGAGAAAAAACAGGAAACCCAACAGAAATGTGACATTTTAAATTTTTAGCTACATGAATTGACATATGTGAGCTTTCTCTGGTGGTCACTTGCTCCTGACTCCACCCCTCAGGCCAAGTGCAGGCATAGAGGTAGAGACGAACTAATTGAAAAAGTAATGAATAAATGCATAATATAACTATATCAATATAATTGATATTGTCTAATCTTATATCTCTTTTGAAAAAAATTCTGATATACCGATATATACCGATATATCGCCCAGCCCTAGTTCCTGTGCATACTAGCGTAGCATCGTAGCATCACAGTCTTGTCTTCAGCCACCATGGAATCACTGATTCGACAAGGTCAAGTGAACATACAGACCTCGACAAGGTCAAGTGAACGCACAGACCTCGACAAGGTCAAGTGAACGCACAGACCTCGACAAGGTCAAGTGAACATACAGACCCATACACCCACAGTCATGCAGCTTGTCTTGAGTTTTTGGGAACCTGTTTCTGCTGCAGTGCCCCTTAATTCTACATTAAACATAAAGAGCAGTGGTGTTGGTGGAAATACATGAAACACAATAGTGGGCCAACCTGTTTTGATGCAGGAAAGGTACGTGTGTGCATGCATGTATGCGTGTGAATGTGTGTGTCTGTGTTTTGATGGGTGGGGGTAGACAGGCAGAAATAAAAGGGAAGGTGTCAGAATTGTTTGTTTGAGAAGGTGACATGCTCCGCTTAGCATCCACAGAGAAGAAGAAGATGTCTGACAGCAAGGGGGTGAAAACTCTTCTTGGTGGATAGTGTCAACGCTTGACATACAGTAGGTGGTCTGGTGACTTTCATCAACAAGTGTCAGTACAAATACCACAGTAGTAGTCATATTACAGTAAGCTTGAATTGTTATTGTACATTTGGCATAGTATTTTTTTGTTGTACTCTTTCTACGATTGTACATGTTTTGCATTACTTTTTGTTGAACCTATTTTTTTACATTAGTTTCTGTGTGCGGTCACATTAATCTAAACTGTAATCACTTACCTCACCCATATTGGCTAAAAGACTCTAAGAGACTAAGATTAAAAGCCAGAGAATGGTGAGAGGAAGAACGGGTCAGCAGGTTTTAAAGCTGACTAACTGCTGTGTAAATGCTGATAGTGGCCGGACGCCATCAAGCGGAAAAGTGTGAAGAATAACCTGAGACAATAGCATCAGCAATGGTGTCCTAAACACATCTTGCCCCAGAAAGGCTGAACAAGAGCTGCAGAAACACAATGCAAGGTCACCACGGCATCCACAACAGGGACACAGGGAGGACCTCTTATAGGGACAAGCTCAAAGGGGGTTGGGAGCATTACAGAGGTGTCAGAGTAGAGTTACTTTGAAATGACCTCAATGTAAAGCCATTCATATTCTATATATAGTTTGCCATTATTCAGTGAACCAATAACACTAACACATTATGCTGGCCAAAGCACCTCTTGAATGTATCGTAATATGGTAGTAGTAATATCCTCACACCAATGTATCCAGGAAGCCTTTAGACAGCAGCCAAATGTCAATGTGCAGCCTGGATATTGGGGTAAGGAAGCTAACAGCAAAGAGTTTAACTACAGTTCAATTACACTATGAAGGATGCATGCGCCAAATGGAAAACACTGAAAAATACATAACTGTTAGTCATTGGGATTATCTTTAGGAAGGGAGGGAGGTGGGTATTGTCTACTTACTCAGCACATACAGGGACAGCGTGAGCCCTGCGAGACAGAATCCTTCGAAGAAGCGCAAGGTGCTGAACATGGTGACGTTAACGGAGAACGCCACAGTCAGTCCAAACAGCAGCATGAAGAGCACAGACACCATCAGCACCACGTGACGGCCAAACCTGGGCACACACACACAGCACAGGGAGATACAGAGGTATAGGTGTGCCTCCGGTGTGTGCAGTGGTTCATTGCATGAGCCAGGATGTGACAGCTCACACAGGGACAGGTGTCAAGGTGACACCAGCCTGAGGGCTAATATACCACACATCAGGAGGAGGAGAACACACCAGTCGGCCATGACGCCCATCACCAGGTAGCCAAATATGGAGCCCACCAGCAGGGAGAACTTGGCAATGTGCACCTTCCATGCTGAGTCACACACAAGGTTCCACTGTAAGATAGTATTAGTGTTAAACAATGATTAATTACATAGATTATGTTCCTTAATAGGTCTCTGATGGTAACAAGTGCCATAGAGATGACGTTTTGAGCCATTTGGCTGTGATTGATCATTTTGGTTATGTTGTGGTAAAATGGAAACCATAATGGTAAAGTATTATCTGAGTACACAGATGCCTGGCACAGTATGGAACAGTGCACATGTGCATACACATGCTCATGTGTACTTACAGGCATGCACGCACACACACACACACACACACACACACACACACTATCAACAAAGTAGGCTCACATTCAAATACCAGTGAAAACTATTTCAGATGCGCTTAGCACGGACACAAACAAGACAGATACTCGAACTAACTATGATATTTGGATATGACTGTTCAAAATAAGGTCAGTGGGTGGGCTGTGATTGAGTGTCAGTAACTACATAATTAGGAGCATAAAGATACTGAATCTAGCATTTGGCGCCGGGATACAACACGGGCCTATGTGTGATGCACTCTTGTTACCTTGGTAACAACATTCTGACTGAGTCCCGTGAGCAGCTCTAATCTCCTCTCCTTGCAGGCGCACAGAATTGCGTTAATGGCATCGCCGTATCCCTCCTCGCCCGTGCCGTTGTTACTGAGATGAAGTGCGGGCGTGCCACCGGTCACCGCCACTGGCGGCGAAGACACCGTCCAGCCGCTGTCGTTTAAAAAGGGTTCCACGCACGTGCCATTTGGTTGCGCTAAAAGGAAATAATCTGAAAACTGGCTGAATCCAATGAATAACGCCGGAATCCATGTTAGAACCACGAGCTGTTTCTGGTGTTTGCCAAAGCCCCCCAGGGACGGTAGGACCGACCCGTCGAAGTGGGGCAGAAGCCGGGGGGCTATGTGCTCCAGCGGCGTAAAGCCGTTCTCGGGCGGGTGCTCCTGCGCTTCCAGTTGACCGGCTGCCATCGCGGTCCAGCCACAGAGAGCAGCTGGGCTCCGTGAAGCCCCGGCGAATCGCCCGTCCGCTCTCTGTAAAGCTCTGTGACACAAAGGAAACACAATGCGCGGTCAAAGGTACCAACAAACGACGCCAAATACGAATCACCGCCCGGCAGCCTTCATGGCGAGAGGGTCCCTATAGGCTGCTGACCGACCGGTGAATGTCCGAGTGGAGGTGCCCAGTCAGGACAGGACTGTAGCAAGGCTCCCTGAGAGGTGTGGACGCTGATAAGGTGGCATGCTCATCGCCATGTTCTTTGTATTCCATGGGTGAAGGTCTTAACGCAGAATCCATCCATATGGGGTCGGGCTATGGGCTAGGCCTGATCGCCACATACCGGCGTAACATATTTTATAGATGATCGAAGGTATAGCCTAAGCATTTTATCCCTCCATTCACCACACAGGTAACGTAGCCTACCTGTCCAAAGTATGACCTCTTGGACGTGATCATCACGCAGCCTCATAACCGATTTAGCCCTCGCTCCAGCCAGCTGTAATAAACATTTTCGACTCGTTTGAGTGGTTCTGTTGAGGCCGGCGCAAAGTGGTCGGTTAAACCACGAGTGACAGGGTTTAATGGTTGTTGTTTTTTTCCGCCCGATAATCAATGGGATATCGCGTCCAATGATGAGCTAGTACAGAATGGGTTGTAAACCCCGCCCCCCTGGTCGCGCTATACGCTGTGATTGGAGGATGTTCAAAGGGTGATTGCGCCGCTGCCGAGCATCTGCAGCAAACAATGTTCGCCGTTGTGCGATCATAGCCCCTTGCAAAGAATAGGCCACCTAACACAATCGCAACATGCAAATCTACTTTACAGTTATAATTGCTTAGCATCAATTATGAAGGTTAGAAAATAACGGTGAATGTTTTGGGTAACTGACGTTTCATAATAAATACCCCGTGTTTAATAACATTTTGAAAAGCGATTGTGTATAGGCTATGCCTATATCGACGACAATAAGGCGACGTATTTCAATGTCGAAGTTCAGCCACGAGGAGGCGACACGTTATCAAAAATGTGTCGAAACGTTAAACCGAGCCTGCTTTTTTTCCAGCACCACAATTAACGCCACAGTAAACCATGCCTATTGCAAGGGAAATTCGTGAGGGAATGTCTAAATGAACACATACTGTGTGTGTGTGCGTGTGTGTGTTGGTGTGTGCGTGCGTGCGCGCGTGCGCGTCTGTTTTTGGAGTGGAATCGTATCTGATTTTATGACATTGAAATTAACAGACTCCCAGACTCAACAGAAGTCGTTCCACCAGTCGCACAGGGAAAGCAAATCCCTCGTTTACTTTCGATTATCGAGAAAGAAATTGTGCACGCGTGCGTGCGACGTTTTGCTCTGTGGAATTGACACGGGGCGAAGGCTGTTTATTCTGAGCAGCAGTTGACTCAGAGCTACCAACATGCTCTCAGCCCTTACTAATCTCTCAGCGAGACGACACCTTTTTACCGCGCCCATGACCTCCTGCGGGAGGTTGGATTTTGCAGCACTGTTGAGGAGGTGCAAGACTTCTGGCTACGATACTGTATTAGTCTGCCAACTACCCACACACACACACACACGCAAACGCACACGCACCCACACGCACGCACACACAAACACACACCAATTATATACAGCATAACAAACTAGTTCAACAATTTAAACACTATTGTCATAATTTATCTAATCGTGAATGTATTCGACACAATTTCAATTTGATCATAGCACTCAACCAAATCAGCTGTTATCAATTACAGGCACAATGAAAGTTAAAGCTGCAGGGTTAACGCAGGTGAGGTTGTTCCCCATAATACATTGCTGCTTTGTCCAGTCTTAGGCAATACCTAACAATTGTATTCCAACTCAATGGCATGTTTGCCGTTGTCCTCTAAAATGAGGCTTCAACAGAGGTTATAGATGCAAAATGTGTATTCTGCTCAGGTATGCATCGATCCAGCAAGCAGACACAACCCATCATGAACATGCACATGCATGCACCCTTGATATACATCAAACATGTTTTCTGGATTTGACACCAGCATGACTTGTTGTAAATGACAGTTCTATGCAGCTCTCAAAGTAGATTTTAGTCACAAACTATTTATTTTATTACTATAAGTGTGCAGCAATATGAAGTAGTCGCTGACGACATGCAACAAGCACATATGAGCCCCTCCAAGAGGTTAAACTATGAATGCCTTTTTGGACCGGGACCCTAAACACACACAATAGTGAATATTCCTTTTTGTTTCATGCCACGCCCATTGTCGGCAGTGGCAACAATTGTCAGTGGTGCAGTGGTCAGAGCGGGGTAATGGTGATTCAGAAGACGCTTGTTGGAACCCCACTAATTCCTCACCATGGTGTTCCTGACACCTAACCCTAACTGCCCCCAGTGGTCAGGTGCCTGCTTGCATGGCTGACACCACCATCGGTATATGGATGTGTGTGTGAATGTGTGAATGTGAGGCAAATAATGTACAACGCTTTGTGGCTGGAAGATTGGAAAAGCGCTGTATAAATGCGGTATGTCCATTTCGTAGAAAGAACTTTCATGCATGGCATTTTCCTTCCTTCTTTGTCCCATATTAAAATCTATTATGTTTAATACCAATATCCTTTAACCTGACATGCCAGAGGAATTATTGTCACAAGTCCATCTGGGGATACATTAAAACTGTTGAATGGCTGTACTTTCAAAAAAATACTTGGCAGTTGATTGGATGAACCATCTGGTCGTTTTCGTTTTCGCTGTCAGCACCATGGTCGGCACACCTAAACCACGCCCGTATAGCTATAAACACGACGCTGATTGGAAAGTTCAGTTGCTACTTGGACACATTCAAAATTATTCCGAGGCTTTCCAGACTGATTCTCACGGCGAAATTAAATAGTAATTAAAAATCGTATACGCTTTTTAATTAGTTAATTCTTGACAAACATGTTTATATAGGTTGATAACTGCAGGAGTGATGCATGATGGAGACACAAGTAGACACTGATCACATTTACCATGCAATAACAAAAACACGTGATGGAATGTTGATCCCATCTAAATAAACAAGGCACCTTCTGACACCATAAGCTATAATGATGGCTCTAGGTGGAAAAGTATTCAGCGTCTGTGTAGTGGGACAACGCAGCGTTTGTCATGTTCAGGGCAGCCACCTGGATTGGCTGAGGTGTCGAGTGACATCTCACTCACTGCTCCCACCCCCATCCCTCTGTTGCTGTGACTCTCCTCCCTGCCCCGGGAGGCATATCCATGTCACTGCATGGCTCACAGGTAGGCCACTGTCACAGGATCCCCCTATACTCCCCTCTGGAGAATGACGATATTTGCATATATATATATATATATTGTATATAAGGACACTGCAAGCATGTGTATGTGGGTGTACAGTATGCGTGCTGACAGTGAGGGAAAAACATACATTTAGATAGCCATACTAATATTTCATAACAAAGACAGAATGCCCTCGACTTTAAGAGTTTCTTTGACCTTCAATGCATATTCCCAGAGGCAAATTCAGGTGTCTTTTCTCTCACGTGTATTAAACCCCACATTTAACAAAAATTAACAAGGCCTGTGTGTGTGTGTGTGTGTGTGTGCGTGTGTGTGTGTGTGTGTGTGTGTGTGTGACAGGAAGGAATAATTGTTTAAATTTTTTTATTTTAATTTTAAACTTCTTCCTTGTCCCGTGTTACTGTGACATTGACAATGGGTGTGGCATGTAACAAAAAGTCACATATTTGCCATTTGTGTATGTGTGTGTGTCTAGCTGGAGGCATGTGTTTTTTCAGTATGTCATTAAGCTTAAGGGTTTTTAATTGACACAATGTATGACACCTATTGCCATATTACCATCTTTGTTCAGAACTATTGTTTGGTGTTTAAATACGTGTCTGCAGCACACAGACTTTAGCACACTAGATATGCTATTACACATATTACTGACAAACAATATTATTATAGAACCACATAGATGGTATAGAGTACTACTACCTCATGGATGCATGAAAAGCCAAAAGCTCCCGTTGTCATAGCACTGTACTGACCACACAGTAGCTCACATTGAGCTGAGCAGTCTAATTATTCTTGCTGTCTGTGGGGGGAGCGGGGATGTTTCCTCAGCCCTATGTTTCC
>JAODUK010048073.1:17479-71175 GCA_027564635.1 Typhlichthys eigenmanni
TCAGCCCTATGTTCCCTCAGACATATGTTCCCTCAGCCCTATGCTCCCTCAGCCCTATGTTCCCTCAGACATATGTTTCCTCAGCCCTATGTTCCCTCAGACATATGTTCCCTCAGCCCTATGCTCCCTCAGCCCTATGTTCCCTCAGACATATGTTCCCTCAGCCCTATGTTCCCTCAGCCCTATGTTCCCTCAGACATATGTTTCCTCAGCCCTATGTTTCCTCAGCCCTATGTTCCCTCAGCCCTATGCTCCCTCAGACATATGTTTCCTCAGCCCTATGTTCCCTCAGACATATGTTTCCTCAGCCCTATGTTCCCTCCATCCTACGTTCAGATCAGCACAGCCACCAGTGAGGGAATGCTTTTGCTCCTCTTTGTCTCTTATTGGATATTGTTAGTGAAAAACATTATGCATTAAACGTAATCGTTTTTAACATGGGACAAAGAAAGAAGGAAAATTCCACGTGGCATGTAACAAAAAGGCACATATTCACTATCATGTGTGTGTGTGCCGTGTGCGTGTGTGTGTGTGAGTGTGTGTGAGGGTGCGTGTGAGTGTTTGTGTGAGTGTTTGTGTTTGGGGTCCAGGTCATATTGCTGCACACTTGGTTGATGATTCAAATCTAGTGTGAGCTGCATAGAACTATCATTTACAACCACAGTTTTGCTAGTGTCAAAGAAAAACGTATCTGGTTTGTGTGTGTGTGTGTGTGTGTGTGTATGTGTGCTGGATCAAGCCTGTGCGTGTGTGAAGACAGAAACTATCAGTCAGCATTAAAGCTGATGGATTTAATACCGTGTTCCTAGGAGTGTCTCTGGGTGTGACCTATGTGAAGGGTGTGCCAGGCACCACAGAATTCGCCAAAGGGTGGCTCATCTGTGGCACAGGTGCAAGATGGTCCCGCCAGGCTCTGACAGGCTGCTAAACACTGGGAATTATGGGCCACTGGTTCTGTCAAAGTGTGGGAACCTGTGTTTTTGCTTTTTGCTTTTCATCTGCGTACAATTGTACATGTAGAGTGTGTAAAGTATAGTACAGTCAAGCAGTGTATTACAATGATACAAGAATAACAGTAGCATATTTATATTTTCTACTTCTATTTTTGCTTAACATCAAGTAATTACTATGGCGTACGGAGCTCTGCTAGATATACAATACTGTGTGCTCATTGTTGTCAAAGTGAAAGTAGCTAGTCGTGAAGATGTAGTTATTTTATGAAGGTTCATATATCAAACACAACCGCATTCTGTCCAGTAGGAAGATATGAACACATACTGCAGATTTAATAAGACACCACAAGATTCCAATTGAAGCTTACATGACTGATCTTGTCACAGATCATCAGAAACGAGGGTGTGATCAGAGAGGGCTGGGAACTCACACACAAAATGTAGGACTAACGACATTATTTCCATGGCTGCCTTTGAAACTACTCTATTTCAATGTAGTTCAGTTCAAATCATCTTAGGTTACACCAAAACACAAGGGGATTATTTTGTCACATTAGAATACACTCAATTGTGTTGCAGCACTACACGTTCAGTTAAACTTGTTTGGCATAAAGAAAATAGCTGTGAGTTTAAATGTAATGCACAAACTAATTTTAAGTGGTTTTAAACCGAAGGCAATTCATTATGAAAGGGTGGGGATTTTTCTAAGGAGTCCCACATGAATCTAGCCTGGTGTAACCAGACCCAACATTTACTGTAATGTGAATAAAGTCTGCAAGCTCCATTGGGAAGTGTTAACAGTGGTTGCCTCCTACTTAGGCCTTCATTTTGAAAATATTGGACAGCCTGATAACCAATCAGTGTTGCTACAACTCTTTTAATCACCCTATCTATAGCTACATGCAACACCATTTCTATAACACAATTGATTTCAACTTCGTGGCAGTGGCTCACACTAATCTCAGCAAAAAATAGATTTTAGAGTGTGTTTGTATTTAGATATTAGTATCTAAAGAATATATCTAGTATCTAATAAATTGATACTACTAGTAATTAATGTAGAATAAATGTTAAACAGTTTGCCATAGAGTCCATGGATATTAAAACGTGCAGGTGATGCACGCCATGCACTGCCAGAGTAAGGCTATAATTATCCTGCGAGACCCATTCTTAGATAGTGGCCAATTTGCAACTGATGCATCGGTAATCGGTAGCATGTCGTTTTATTTTAGCTTTGGTAACCAACCTTAAAATGGTAAAACATTACAGCAACAGAAATGAAAACCATTTGAGTGATATTTTGCAAAAGGCCATAATTCAAACCCAAAGGAGCATTAGGCTGTTATGACATAATGGATCCTCACTGAAGGACTCTCGCTTTTCTCCAGTGAAGCGCGCATATTTGGACCACTCGGACAGAGGCATGTTTTGCGGTTGTTTAGGGGTGTGTGCTTTTTTTTAACTGAGGGTGACTGCGTTTGAAGGGAGGGCCACTGAAAATAACATCAATACAGGTTAGTCTATAAAGAGGTGTGGTCAAAAGACATAATACACCCGTTTCCAAGTTCCAGTCTGCACTCTGCACCACGACGCTCGGGGCAGAGGTGTGGTAGCCTACAGACTGTCACTGTAGCCTGCTTCGCTGCCTGAACCGCCAGCCAAATTACTATTTAACCAATACAGTGGACAGAGTCGTTGTTCAGAGTCTAAGATGAGTTTCTACGGGTCCCAGAAAGCGCTAAATGACAATCGCAGAGCCGGATCCAGAGGCGACTTGACTGTGGGAGGAACCCAATATGGACGGAACGAAGCTGTCCACAGCGGGAATGGATTTCGGGCTTCGGACCCTTACATGGACGGATACACCTACACGTTTTCCAAAACGTCTACGGGAGGCGGAATGGGCGCTGGACAAGGGTTTGGGACTTTTTTAATTGTAAAACTGTAGGCCCGTGCCACTTGTTGAATTTTTTTAGGTTTCCCTAGGCATTTGCTTTCAAATAGGCCTACGTGTAAATTACTCTCATAAAATATTAAATCTCTCTTTTTAAAATAATTTTTCAGCTTTGTTTGCCTGTAAGGTATATCCAACACCTGCTCACATGAATATAATGTGTTGATTTTGTAGGCTATACAAAACATCCTCATGTAAAACACAATACCCTGAAATTAAATTCTAGTATAATAGAAGATGGCTAATTTCGAAAAATTACATCTAGCCCAATGTCTTAAAATTTCACATATAGCATATCGCACATAACCTTGTAATTATGAATAATCTAATAACAGCAATGAACAAATTAGAACAGTAGACAATGTATAATAATATACTACATATTGAGTTTGTGAACACTCATTTGAGTTATGTCTGACTTGCTTTTAAAGTATTAGGATTTGTACTAAAATGTTAAGTGACTGACTGTACTACAGTCATGTCACATATGCCATTGCAAATGAAAACAAATGCTTCCTGGGCCACAACAAACATTCATAACATGCACACGTGAGGTGACCAGCCTGGATATGAAACAAGGAACTGGATTACACACACTGAGGAAGTGTGCTGGTATATTAATGTTTAAAATAAATATCGTATATAGAGCACATTTACTGTAGTGACTGTTGATCTAGTAGTGTAGAGGCTAGCCTACACAATGTCGCTTGACTTCATAGATTCCTCATTCGCTTGCTTACCGGTACCCAGGAATTCTCCTGTTGATATATTGCTAACACTAAACTGCAAAATTCTCGCTGCCAGCCAAATAGCACACACTCTCCATTCCAGGAACTTGACTGTCATATCTTGAGTTTCATATCTGCTGTGCACGCTATTGCCCTGTTACAGACAACAGCTTGTCTTGATTCAGAAAGATTTACAGGACTGCCAGATGTAGGCTAGCTAACTGAAACAGAAAGGGTGTCAAAACAGAGTTAGATAGAACTATATGGTTGAATATAATCTTAGATAGCAGCATATTAACCTAGCTGGAGGTAAGCCATCAATTGAACCTGTTTGGAAAAGAGCAGACACTTAAAAATAACTTGGCACAGGCGAAGATTAGCCATCTATCATGACTAACATCACACCATTATGGCCATAGATGCTGATTGGTCCGAACCACTAGTGGATCACACAAACACATGGACTTGAACCTGTCCAGACTAATACTCAAAGCAAAGTTTATCTGGAGCTTACGGGATCAGGATGGTATCACAAGGTTAGCACTGCAGCTTATTCCATGAAACATCAGAAAGCAGAAGTACTAGCCACACATTTGCTCTAGCTATGCAATACTCAGCTATATAATACATCAGTCAATTTCACTTAAAGGTGCTATAGTTTGTTATAAATGTCATAGATATCCGTCGGCTATTGAGTGAAATGCTCTGAGAAAATCTGCTCTTGACGATATTTAGATTTTGACAGATATCTATAGATTCAGACAAATCAGGGCCTCTTCTCCTAACCAGACAGACATGCCAGATATCTGTGTCTGTTAGATACATCCATCTGGGAAGTCGTCCATTGAATCTGTTTTAAAAGGGCAGGCGCTTTCAAAAAAATACTTGGCAGGTCATTGGACGAATGTGACCCAGCAGAGCTTGTTGTTATCCACATTTGCAGTAGAAAAGTCATAAGAAGAATGAAACCATATTGTCCATTGAGAAAAGCCTTTGATTTTCTAATAATATTGATCAGCCACGTTAAAGTCTGTGGGGCCCGCTATGGTTTTTTTCTAGTTGTTTTCAAGTCGCCTTTGTCAAATGTAAACCACGCCCGTAGCTAACAGTACGATGCTGATTGGCCATCAGTGTTGGGCAAGTTACTCAGGAATTGTAATAAGTTACTATTTACTTATTACTCCTTCAAAAATAATAATATTACTTTACTTATTAATGGGTATTAAAATAAATGAGTTACGTTACTAGTTAAATTACTATATTACTTTCACAATCACTACCCGCCCTACTGTCGCCCCTTCTGAAAAATGACAACCTGTGTAGCCAGCTCATTTTAGATCTGAATCATCTTTATTGGAACAATAATGAACATTAGGAGTCAACTATCAGCCAAAGTGAAAATATTGCAGTCTCTCAAACCAGATGATTGACAAGTTGGTTCAGTTAGCCTACCCTAAATTTACTAACACCAGGAATCTCATTCTTGTAACACAGTAATGCAGCATTACCTGCATTAGTAATTGTAATATTATTACCATTTTAGAAATAGTAATTAGTTACTGAAAAAAGTAATAACACTGTTGGCCACACATTAGGTTTACCGACCTGAAACACAACCATTTCCAAGCTCTCCAGCTTCAAGCGCTCCAGACTGATTCTCGAAGCGAAGTCAAACTGAAGCTCATGAGATCAGGATGGCAAATTTAACTTGCCTGTCAATCACATGAATCACACACATATACAACAGGTTTCTCAACAGGCCCCAGAGGGAGGCAGCAGAGAAGGAAAAGATGGGTTTATGGTTGATTTACAATATTTTGTTCTCTTCCCTTCTGTTTTAGCTAGCGCTCATTGCAACCTACATGCAGCAGCATATGTCTGTAGTTTCCACTGAATAATTGTATAGAATAGAATAGTATAGAATAGTTTATAATAGACAGGATAGAATAATGGTGCAGGGGTACATTTTAAGTTTACCTTTCTCATCGTAGACCTGCCTTTTCCTTTGTTTAAAATGTAATGCTGCAGGTAATTAGTTTTTGCTAGTGATAATAACGAGGATAATGCATTCAGAGTACTAACAGTAGGGCTGTTCTATGCTGCTCCCCTGCAGAGATTCTAGCCTGAGTGCCATTAACCAGAAGGCCTTCATCCTCCAGGGCCAATGCCAAGACTACCTGAGGAAAGCCGAACTGGCCATGCAGTCTGTAAGTCATATAGTACTGTATCTGCTGCTCTTAGTTCCACAACAGCGTTAGCCGTTAGGGACAACCAGTGGAATATTATTGTTAAGATTCTGTGTCCCTTACATAATTTGGTACATTGGTTCTGTGAATGGCTGACAGACTCTTGAATTCAGCATTCCTGATATGCAAAGTGGAGAAAACGAAGAGGAAGGAGGAGATTGCAAAATCAGCATGGTTTTTAGTGTCAGACCTACTTCATTCCTGAAAGAAAGGGGAGGAGGGAGTATAACAAGTTATGAAACGTGAAAAAATACACAACTTAAACGCAATATTGAAATCGACATGTGTAATGTTAACCCATCTCTCGGGTTCATTTTAAAACTAGGCTACTGGGAAAAACGTGCTTGCAGTTAAAATAGTGTGTGGCACGCTGTCAGACATGAGAGCTTTAGAACATGTTGAAACACACCAGTTAAACATAAGCAGACATACAGAGTTTGAGATACAGCTCAACTTTACCCAGAAGTCTCCCAATGCATCTCCCACCAATGTACAAAAGCTGAGGCACAATAAGCTGGAGCCAACCAGGCTTTAGTCAGCTGCACCACTAACACCCATTATGAACTGTCCATGACAGATCTCTGTGGTGTTACTGCTTGTTTGCAGTGGTGCACTGTAGCATATTTTACTAAATGTTTGTACTTTGTAACTGTATAGGCGACCCAAGGTCATAGTGTGCCTGCCCCTGCTTGTTTTTTCACATTTTATACAACAATATTACTTATGCCAGGAGCGTGTCTTTTACCTCAGCCATATGTTCCCTCAACCATATGTTCGCTTAGCCTTATGTTCCCTTAGCCTTATGTTCCCTCAGCCTTATGTTCACTTAGGCCTATGTTCCCTTAACCCTATGTTCCCTTAGCCCTATGTTCCCTCAACCCTATGCTCCCTCAGCCCTATGTTCCCTCAACCCTATGTTCCCTTAGCCCTATGTTCCCTCAACCCTATGTTCCCTCAACCCTATGTTCCCTTAGCCCTATGTTCCATCAACCCTATGTTCCCTTAGCCTTATGTTCCCTCAGCCTTATGTTCACTTAGGCCTATGTTCCCTTAGCCCTATGTTCCCTTAACCCTATGTTCCCTCAACCCTATGTTCCCTTAGCCCTATGTTCCCTTAACCCTATGTTCCCTCAACCCTGTGTTCCCTTAACCCTATGTTCCCTCAACCCTATGTTCCCTTAACCCTATGTTCCCTCAACCCTATGTTCCCTCAACTCTGTGTTCCCTTAACTCTATGTTCCCTCAGCCTTATGTTCCCTCAGCCATATGTTCAGATCAGTACCTCTGTCAATAATGGAATGTTTTTGCCCCTCTCTGACTGTATCTTATTGGATATTATTAGCACAATACCTCAAAATGTTATAGACAGATTATAACATGGGACGGAAGAACTGGTTAAAATTCCACACGTATTTGCCAAAAGGCGGTGTGGCAATGGGCGTGACATATAACAGAAACCACATAACTATTGCTATCTCAAAATGCTATAGATGGGATTAAACGGAATGTTATGGAAAAGTTTGTCATGGGCATAGGAACAACAGCAAAGCTCCATTATTATGCTTATTATTATGCTAATTCACGTTTGAGGGGTCCTGCGTATAATGGGAGAGCTGGCTCTGATGCTAAGGGAACAATCTAAAGGAATATAGGCTCGGGGAACATAAGGGAAACCCCCCTTTTGCCAGTTTAACTAGCATGTCAGCTAATACGTTGTCAAGCTAGCCAACATCATTTTATTCACCAAATATGTGAATTAAATGGAAGAGATTGATTTAGTGTCTCTAACACCTATTCCTCTGCTGTGCAGGGCAGTACTTCAGGTGACACCGAGCGCTACATGGCTATGGCCAAAGAGACCATGGACCAGCTGAGAAGCTGTGCTGTTGACCTGAGACAACAAGGCCAACCCAGTGAAAATGTCATAAGAAGGTGAGAAACACTAAGCCCCCACCCACACACATCTCAATTCAACACAGATCAGTATTACTGCCCTGTCCTGTCCACCTACAGTATATGTGTGTAGTCTGACTGGACCAGAAT
Organism: Typhlichthys eigenmanni; assembly: GCA_027564635.1. NCBI lineage: Eukaryota > Metazoa > Chordata > Actinopteri > Percopsiformes > Amblyopsidae > Typhlichthys > Typhlichthys eigenmanni. Next base: position 25,404 of record JAODUK010048073.1, read on the forward strand.
GATCCACAATGCTGTAGACTTTGTTTCTCCAAGGAGCAATATGGTGAAAGTTCAGGGTGAAAAGCTACAACTTCTACAGTGGTACACCTGTATGCTCAGCCTTCTGCCTCAGGCAAATGGCTGGTTAGAACACCAACACACCTTAGTGAGCCCTGCTGCAAACTGCTAGCGTCAGGAGCTGTAAATCACTAATTTTTAGTTTAGCTGGGGTTATGGCTAGGAGAAGCAGTTTTCTTTTCTTTTTTGTTTTGGTGGTGGGGGGGGAGGTACCTAATGAGGTAATGTATAGGTATTGACCTTAACACGCCATATACTGTATTGAATGAAACCAACAAATGACATTGTGTGTGGGTGATGCATTACTGTTATATCACCACTCCAACAACATGCTTGTCATAACATGATGCTGTCGCAGTACAGCTGTAACGCCATGTTGCTTGTGTCCAGTGTTGAGATGTGTAGGGACCAGCTGAAGGGCGTCCACTTGGCCTTCAGTGGCACCATGCAGAGGAGGAGCCGGGGCAGCAGGGGAAGCGCTGGAGGTTGGGAGGAGCCTGGAAGAGCTTTCACTGAAGCCATGGCCTGGATTGGACAGCAGAAGGTACACATTCACAGCACCCACACAAGTGGTAGTGCAGAAGATGTTGTGTAATACGCATTTTCACTACTCGATTGTGTTGAACTTTTTCACAGTGACCAGAGGTTGTGTGAGGCTATTTTAAATGTTACAGACTAGACAGAAAGACAGTACCCTTCCGCGATATGGTAATGTTTATCACGGTTGTGCTCACTATGTTTTGAGTGGCATTGTAGCTCATGTTGGGACATGCCATGAGGGGCAGTGAGGTTTCCTGTCCATGGGTTGGATGTATCTGAATAAATCTACAGTTAGTATATGCAGTTAATAAGCTGACAGACTGGTTCATCTCATGCATGATCACACATCAAACAAACCCTCAGCAATGTTCCCTGCATATGCTTAAGGGCGCAACTCATGACTGCAAGATGAAAAGATGAAAGCATGTTGTAATGCCTATGCTTGCATAATGAAGAATGCCTTTAAATACTGACACTGATAGACAATTACAGATGAGTACACACATGTACACCCCACACTACATCTTGGTAAGCAGAAATGGAGGTTTACTTAAGTTGGGTTGTGTTAGATTCCACCCATTTTTAGCAGATATGCTAAAGATTAAGTTAATTTATATTTCTACTAGACACTGAACCAGTGGAGGAAGTGCCAGATGTTTATTCCAGTAGCAGTTATTAGTACATGTCTCTTTCAGATGGTTTCAATATTCATACAACTTGATGTTAACCGTCAGCTACTGAAATATATCTTCCTCTGCGTCTCTCAGTCCCAGTCTGTTTCTATATGCTTTTAGTTCAGTCACATGGTCATTGCCACGGTAACATGGCCTTGGCCCGCCCCAGAAACATAAACTAAACTAAACTAAACTAAACTAAACTAAACTAAACTAAACTCAAGCTTGCAGAGAACTACACACTGACACTGTTAATATAATATAGTTAATAGAATATACTGTATGTAAAATACCTATGGCTACATAGTCGTCATTAAATAGATGAATATTAGTGGTAAAAACAGTGGTTTCCTACAGTCCCCCTGTCATGTCATAACAAGAAATATGAAAATGTCACAACAACACTACTCCAGATGATGATGGAAAAAGAATACAGGAGTATGGTTATATATTAGCAAAATAATATTAAGCTATATTAAAGCACAATACATGAGATGTAAAGGATAAACTTAGACAAATAGCAAAAGGAATGAATTTAGGAATTAATTAATTCTGCTAGTTTCTTATAATCTTATATTGATAATACCCCCCGAACCGTAACAGATCTATCTGCGAAAGGTAGATGAATGGGGTGATATTCCAACAAGGTCCATATGTAGGCATCTGAACTTCCTCATTTTGGTCTCTAGGTGGTGAAAAATAGCACAACTGGTAACACAGGCTCGAGAGTTGCTGCAAGAAGATGTTATTGTTCTCGCTGTTCCGTCACCATGTGATAACAGCTTGTAATGTCTGAAAAGAGAATTGCGTATGAGCCCTCACAGAGCACACAGCTTCAGACACAGGTTTGGGCCTGTAACGTATTGCCCTGTCCACCGCTCCAATGGGTAGAGTGGGACCCAAAGGTTGCAAGTCACATTGAACAAGGCACACCAGGTCGGACCAGCATCTTCGGGATGTCTGCAGGGCAAGCGATGAGTCCTCAACACCTGTATGGGAGCAAGAAGACAAAAGAGTAATAGTAGAGGAATCGACTTTGTTTCCAGTTATCTGTCTAGTTGTTAACCACATCTAGTCTTCACTAAATCTAGGTGTTCACTATGTTGACAGTAGCGGTGGGACATGAAAGAACACCCTGATTAGATGAAATGGTTGTATTTTAGGTCTAAATATATCCTGTCAGCCTGTTAGGCCATTTTAGGGAGACACTAAGAATCACAAAAGGGGAGGAATGGCCAGGAAACGGGTATCTTCGCTTGTTTACTAGTTTAAACCAACAAGTGGTCCCTAGTGGCTAAACCCATCCCGGTCAATAAGCACCAATCGCGACTATCGCAGAAACGGCTCTCAACAGACACGCACTGACTGCATGTAAATAAACCTAACCTCACCTAAATAATCAGTGACCGGTTCAGTAGTGCTGTACCAGTTAACATACTGGATCCATGCCAAGAATGGGTTCCTCATATGACTCTACCCACATGCTGGATTCAATTGTCAGTGATCCAATGCAATTGTTTAATTGTTAGGGGAAATGTAAATGACCATACTGTAATGCACTGTATACCTCAACCTACTGCAGTTTGTAGGTGGTCAGTTAGCGGATGCATGAACGCCACTAGTCTTCACAGTCATAGGTTGGAACGCGAGAGTATCCCTCCTCCGCCAACAACAGCTGCTGCTGCTGTTCGACATTGTCGCATTATCAGAGCAGGAGCTGTTGTAGTTCAGTTCTGATCTGTTGCTCTTATCCTTCTTCATCTTCCAGTATTGCGCCTGTAGGTGTCCGGCGCGTCCACAGTATTAACATGATTTGTATATCTGTGATCAGAGAAGATGCTTGACGTGGATTCATATCTCTCTATCCAGTCTTGCCAGAATGTCTAATCTTTCACCATATGTATTTTCTTCCCATCGTGGTTCAGTGGAAACATACCTTGTGAATAACTCAGTTTGTGTAGAATACCACTGTTTGTGTTGTTCTTTAACTGTCATTGCACTGTCTCTCTACTGTGTTTCTGAATCGGCCGTCAAGTTCCACGAATGGCTCCTTTAATTTTTGTAGACATTTTATGATTGCATTCCAATCTGCGTTTGCATTGGTGAGTTTTAAGATATTCATAGATGGCTCTCCATCCACAATTGATTATTTTCTTCCTAATCCTCTGATCACATTATTCTCAAGTGTGTTGTGTTCTCCTCTGTTGAGAACAAACCCACACATTTGTAGGCCATCCATAGGATGTAAGCAGTAAAGTCTATGTTAGCGTTTGAGCTGATCCCAGATCTTCATTTCTGCCTCTCTTGGGTTTTTAAGGCCTTTGGACCACTCATCCAGCTGTTCAGCAGTAGCCGGTTTGTGTAGGTTCACTTGCTCTTTCTCTGTTGATGACGTGTCATGCGTCACCATTGCTTTACGCACTGGTCTTACGCGCATCTCTTTCTCACCTTCCTCCTTCCTGATTGTCATCTTCGTCATCAGATGGGCAGCCTGGCATAATATTTTTTTAATATTTATTTATTTTTAACTGTGGATGGATGATGTTGTTGTTTTTTATTAAATAAATGTAGAATGTACAATTGGGCAATTATAATTAGTAATTACACCATAATAGCCTACAAAACCTTTTAGCAAGACTATAACAAAAATGTATTGTTTCTGCATTCGATTTCTTTTTTTTTTCAACATCCACAGTCGTGGTTTGGATTTTGTTTTTGTTCAGTCAACATTGTTTTCCTGACAGTCTCTCTCTTTGATGGCTCTGGCATGTGACTCTTGTTGGACAAAATGAGCAATGACCAATATGTCTTCAGATTAGAATTGTTCATTCTTTGGTTTTTTGCAAAGGCTTTCTGAATATATTTTAATTCAAATATGTACTTTAACCCAGTGTTATGCCATGATTTCTCCAGAGCAGTCCGACAAGACGATGTTCAATGGTCAAGCAAGTTTCAACCCCAAATCGCCATACACATCCTGTACGTGACGCCAACTGTTAGATTCCACCAATTTTTAGCAGATATGCTAAAGGTTGTTCCTTGTTGGGATTCCTGGGATGTTTGTGGTTCCTAATGTTATTCCATAAGCCACTCTTAATTATGCCTCTTGCTCCTTTGTTGCCACCTAGTGGTGGCCAAAGGAGCTCAGGCATTCATTACATATGAGACTGGGATGAAACGTGTGGTGAATGGCAGATTTTTTATTTTATTTTGCACTAATAGCTGGTTGTAACATGTTAGCTTGTTGACTGTTGTGTGGCTGTATGTTCCAGCGTCTGATTGAGACGGCGCCTTGTGGAGATGATCCTGCAGCCATTGAACAGCAGCTCATCGCACACCAGAAGTATCACAGCACCATCCAGAGGAGCTCAGTGGTGGACCGTGCCAGGGATGACCTGGTAGGTGCAGAAGGCTCTGCTCTCACAGCCTGCCACTTACTGCTTTCAACATGTTCATGGGCCATCTTTGTTTGTGCAGATGAAGAAAGGAGATAAGGCTTCTTTGCATGCCCTAGATGGGGAATGGGACAGTCTGCAGGTAAAATAAACACAACGTACAACATAACATTTATATATTATGGTTGGGCCATATAGGGTCATATACTGTGTGATTATATAAATTATGGATATTAGTCACACTCATATCCGACTTTAGGCTCTTTTTATGGGTGTTCAAGCACACATTAAATGCATTTAAGCACCCATAAAAATGTAATTATAAATAACTTGAACAAAATTCCAATGAATGCAGGGGAGGCATTATGAACCACTGGCTGGAGTAAGCCATAGCTTCTATACTCGCCAATTTTTGTGTTTTCTTTTATTAAAGACATTTTCAATACAACTTTGTGCATAAAAGGAACAAATTGCAGGAATGCATACAGATTTGGTGCTCACACCTTTAAATGGAGTAAATGTATTTTAAGAAATGAGAAAAAAGTAAGATGTTATGGAAAAGAAAGGTTTTGCAATTTTCTTGGTGCATATGTAAGGGTACATGGTGTTGGTGTTGACCTCTCAGCAAACATGCATTCTCCATACTAGAAAAGTTCATTCAATCGCATGGATCAGCTGAGAGTTCTGCAACAGATTCTTGAGGAAATCTCCAGGGAAATCATGTGGGTGAATGAACGTGAGGAAGAGGAGCTGGTCTTCGACTGGGGAGACAAGAACATCGACCAGTACATCCCCAAGAAGCAAGAGAGCTACTCGGTCAGTGAAACTCATATGGATGGAGTTATAAACAGTGAAACTGGTTTGGTCGCTCTTAATAACAGGGTTTTATTCCAAGGCACGTTCTTTTATGGCGTGGACACTGTTTGAGCCAATGTCATTGCTTATATTGCATTCAATTCTGCCAGAGAACTGCCAGAAATAAAAACAGTGTGGTGTTATAAGTACTTAGTTTAAAATTCTTAGCAATCCAGTTACTTTAATTTACTATTGTTTTCCTAAATGAATTCATGGCCTGTTTAGATTGTAATTGGGTGCAGATGAGTTCATGTAGCAGCCAAGTTGTACAACTACACCACAGCTTTTTTTCAAGTTTAGATCAAGATCAAATTGAATCTAAAGATCTAAATGATCTAGAAGTGTTTAGGAAACCTTTTGTGTAACAGAAACTGATGAGTGTCCTGGAGGAGAAGGAGAAGGATCTAAATAAGCTCAAGACTAAAGTGGATGTCATCCTGAAGAATAACCACCCAGCTGCAGGCAAGATTGAGGTAATGCCAAATCCAAGCCAGATTGATCATTATTGATTATTACTGTATGTGTGTGTGCCTTTTTGATCTCCTGTCCATTGTGTGTGTGTGTGGATGTCAGGCCTACATGGACACACTGCAGACCCAGTGGAGCTGGCTCCTTCAGATTACTAAGTGCATTCATGTCCACCTGAAGGAGAATGCAGCCTACAGCCAGGTAACATGCACGTTCTGTCTCACAGACTAGCATACACATTTAGGAACCATTCATGATCTGGCTTTTATTTGTGATTTGTTTATGCTATGCATCATGGAACTAATATTCGTACAGTATATGTGCTACAGTATGTGAAAATGTGAAAAGAAAACACAAACACACAAAAATAAACACAATTTATTTAAATGATTCTTTTGGGTGCGACATCATACTATTGTATTGAATTGGAGGAATACATTGTGCTTAGTTCTTCAGGGATGCTAATGAGACGTACAGTGCCCTGCAGAATGAGCACAAAGCAGTTCGTACGAAATTCCAATGTGATAAAAACACTTCCCTGGAGGACCTGATGGAGATCCTCAAGGAGCTGGAGGTAAGACACGCTCACCCTGCTGAGAGTACAACTGTGGCTATTGGTCAGCCAAAAATAAAACGCTGTAACACAGGCAGTAAGACACTTTCTTCAAAGTAAACCAAATGCTCGTGCATCATGTAACAAACAGCACACTATAATTACCCTCTTTTAAGAACACAACTCTTATTTCCTTACCAGAAAGAAAAAGATAAGATAACGGAAAACAAAAGGCAGGTCCAACACCTGCTAAGCAAATCTAAGAGCATTGTGAGACTGAAGCCCCGCAACCCAGAGGAGAGGAGCAGCGGGGTCATTGTGCGAGCCCTGTGTGACTTCAGACAGGACCAGGTCAGTTGTGACTCTCAGGCGTCATCATGTATTCATTCATTATTCTCATCAGGACAGCTGTAGTCTCACAGGGCCATATGTTGCTACAGCACTATTCAGTACCATTACACTTTAGTGCAGACCCGTAGGTCCATATCAGCAAACAAAACCACAGGGAAACAACAATAAGACAATTATCAGCTACAATACAGTACACATCTGGGGACATTCTGGCTGCATTCAGGATGTTTCATTGATGTTTAATTGAAAATAGCAGTGGACTGAGTGCCCGGTTACAAAAGCAGGGAGGGGTTGGGTTGTGGGTTGGACAACATTCACATGGTTAACTACAGCAAAGCAATTGTTTGTGCTTTGCTGCTGCAGGTGATTTGTGAAGCGTAGATTATGTTTCAGTCGTACAGGTGCACACGATGATGGTAGATAGATACAGCCACCTCTCCTATTTATGTAATCTAATGCTGGATATGTCCAGAATGTTGCATACATAAATCTCAATATTTGAATTTAGGAGTAGAGGCTAGCAAAATTATTTTCTCTCACATTTTATCTACTGTGTAAGACTTGGAATACTACACCCAACATCACAATTACCATGATAGGAATTATTCAGCCTTTAGCCTGGAATGGTGGAAAAAAAGGTTTTTGGATTCCATGGGATTGATAGTTTGGCGGGGCCAGATTTATTATACTATTACATAAAACCTCTGGGAACATCTGGGGACAATTTGGCTTAATTGTGGGTGGGGCGGTAAACAGAGTTTGAAATTTTGAAATCCAATCCAACAAGTTGGTTCTGATGGGAAACCAACCAATAAACAAGTCCCCTGTATATTTAAGACAAATTATTAACAGAGTCACATAGTGCTCTAGACACTATGGAACCTGCTCTAGACACTTCTGGAACCGCAATAGCTTTACTCGATTACTCATACAAATGTACTAATATGATAGTTTCATACATGTTATATGTGATGAACTGCCACTGGACTCCACAGAAGGCGATCTGTAAGGACAACGAGGGCATCCTCAAGGACAACAGCCAGCGCAGCAAGTGGCAGGTGACGGGTCCAGGAGGCCTGGACATGCTGGTGCCCTCTGTGTGCTTACTGGTACCCCCGCCCAACCCAATCAGCATTAGCCTGGCCAACAAGTAAGAACACACCAGACATGTTGTGGCTGTGTGTGTGTGTGTGTGTGTGTGTGTGCGTGCGCGCATCCACTCTGTCCAGTTGTGAGCCTCAGAGTATGGCTGTTGGCCGGCTGTGATTCTAACTCATCTCTACACTTGATAAAGGAATGAGCAGTACTATGACGCCATCCTGTCAATATGGAACCAGCTGTACATCAACATTAAGAGTCTCATGTCCTGGCAGTATTGTCTCCTGGACATCCAACGCATCAACTCCCTCACCATCTCCATGGTACAGACTTCATCAGATAACTCAATGCAGTGGTTATAATAATGTATTCAAGCCAAGGCAACCAAAACATAGTGGTTCACACTTCAGGACCTTCGTGAACACAACCAAAGATCATAAAATAAATATGAACTTAAATACCACAGAGAACAAATAATAATATTATTGAAAAATAATTAACTTAAAATTCATCTAAGCTAAATATTGCTAGCTTCTCATGCAGCCAAAGGGTTTGACCCCTAAGTTGAACACCACTGCCTTAACCGGCCTTCAGTAATATTTGTGTAATATTTGTATGCCGTGACATTTAGTGTGGCTGACAGTATTGTGGTGTGTGTCTTTATAGCTGTCCCGTATGCATCCTGAGGAGTACCGCAACATTATCAAGAGTCTTGAGACTCACTATGGCGAGTTTAAGCTCAGTTGCCATGGCTCCCAGATGTTTGCAGATGAAGACAAGAGAAGCATTGAGAGCCAGTACACCGGAGCACAGACCCACTATGACCAACTGATGGTGCAGATGCCTTCTTACAGTACGTGCTCATACTCATAAGACAACACACTGCATTGGGAATGGGGTCCCGCTGGTCCCATGGGACCCAACACAAATCTTTTGGTTTTAACATTGCTGCGGGCAGGAGCGGGCTTGGTCAAAAAATATACTGCTCGTCCCGGGAAGCAAAACATTTTATTTGTAGTGTATTCCTGCTTGCGGGTGTGGGCGGGAGTGGATACAAACTTTGCGGGAGCAGGCGGGAGTGGTCAGAAATGATTGTCAACATTATATTGCTATGATTGTGTGATATGATTGAGTGTTTTAATTGATACATACTGTATATACCTACACATACTGGACATATTTTGAGGAAAGGGACATAGAGTATGTACATCACATGCATGTTCACATGAAACTTTTACACCCCTTTAAATCCAGATGTTTCATTGTGGTTATTTTAAATCTCCAACGATGCTCCACCCAGCTACAACTCAGTTACAGAGTTGATTCACTATGTTTAATTACATTTTTTGCAGAACAACATGCCTATCCTTAACATTTGCACTACGTCCATGAACTACAGTATCTACTATAAAACAAATTCCTGATATTTTAATGAACATTTACTTCCATTATGTAAATATAGTAAAGTGTTCCCCCTTCTATCCCCCTCTATAACACGACACAGGTCGAACACAAGCTGTCGCATATGCAAGATGATCTGTTGCTGTTAGTAACCCTGCTACCTGCATACCTTCCATCCTCTCTGTTCTGGATAGTGTTAATTTTGGCAGCTATATTTTTATTTAGTCTTAGTCCTGTGTCAAATGTTAGTTTTTGTCATTTTTAGTCAACAATATAATTTTTTTCTCATCAACTTTTAGCTGACTAAAAGTGTGGGAATTTTAGTCTGATGTTAGTCAATAGAAAATCTTATGTATTTTAGTCTATTTTTAGTCACTGAATAACTTTTCAATTTCCATTCAATTGTTTCTAAACCATTAGAATAATTATGTTTAGCATTTTGGTCAGTCTAACCAAAATACATATTTATAATGTTAGTATTTATTACACTCATCTCACATAGGCTCTAGAAAAAAATGTAATTTACATGAAAACACAGTTTCTGGGCTTCGGGAAGGGAAATGTGAGCTACTGTACAAAAAGATAAAAACATAGACATACGCTAAAGGCTTTCTAACTAAGCATAGTTAACTTGAATAAGTTGCACGCATAGCATTCTACCGATAGCCAATCTATCGATCAATTCAGTCCTACGTTCGTTTCGCCACTAAATGTTAATTTCATTCACAACCTGCTGGCTTAATCGGTCCTGGTTTGATAATGAATATAAAGCACAGCCTGCACAATTTCGACTTAATACCACAGCAAAATGTTTTGCTAATAAGTTATCTAATCATGTTCATTGCAAACGAGATGTTAATTTACCTCAATCCTGGGTGGTTTGTCTCACTATTTATAATGCAACCAAATATATAAGTGACTCTTAATAGCATGTTGTGTGCTTAACCAGCGTTTGCATCCTACTCACTCCATATCCTCCACCCGCACCATGCGCACCATCAGCACAGGATGTTAAACTGAATGAAAACACAGTTTGAATGATAATTTAGAGGAAAAAACTATTGCCTATAATTGTGTCTCCTTGTTGTAGGCTACTGACAAAAATAGCTTGTTTTAAAGTTTTTATTTCATAAATGACATTTTAGTGTTGTCTTTAACAGTATTACATGTTAATATAGTCAGTCAGTGTTTAAGGACATTTTCGCTGTCTCGTCATCGTCGGGTTTTAGTCAGTGGAAAAAAGTTTGTTGATGAATATATTTCATCTAGTTTCGTCGAAATTAACATTAATTCGGGTTCTTTTCAGGTTACAAGCTCAACATCCAGAAGATTGAATGCTTCCCAATTAATCCAGCTTCAGCCGGCTGACTTGCCTTTCCAAATTAGCCGCTCTGGTTTCACATCCCTCAGAGTAAAAGAAACTTGTTCTATTCCTGCCCATATTCTGCCCAAATTCCTTTATCTTTTTTATTCTATCCCATTATATCAATCAACCTCTGGGGAGGTCAAGTACCTAGGGTTAGTAGATATTTGCTTCAGAGATGAAAGTTTAGTGGAGGGCCAGCACTGCCCAACATTTTAGAATACTACTGCACTGCCAATTTTCAGAGATTTATGTTACATGGTTAAATGCTCCAAATACCCAATGGTGCCACCTTAAGGCACCCTGACAATGGACAGTTTTCTCATTCTGGTCTCTAGGTATGCTTTACTCCCATCTCACTTGTTCCATTACCTGCAAGTCAGGCATTGTGTGTTCACACAGTTTTCTGGCTTCCCCACCAAACCCTTGGGGGAACCTTGGGATATTATATTGTCTTTACTACTGTGACAATAGGGACTAACCTCTCAGATTTTGCTATTCTTTTGTTGGAAAAGCACTCCACTAACAAAACCAGGTCTGCCTTGGAGTGGGAGATGGGTGTGTAATTCACACAGGAATGGGGGGACAGGGCGATTGATGGGGTAAGCTCCATTAAATCGTCTTGGCCTTATACAGTTTAAGGTTGTGCACAGAGCTAATAAAAAGTAGGAGGCTAGCTGAAATCTATCCGAATGTGAATGATGAATGTGAAAGATTTAACGACTCCCCATGTGACCTTAATCATATGTTCGCTCTGTGCTCTGCCCTTAAGAACTATTGGGAATCCAAGTGATACATTTCACCATGCCCCCAGTTGGCTGTTTTAGGTATTCATGAGAACCTGTCCTGTCTTTATCCCCTACACAAGCAGACATTGTAGTTTTTGTTTTCTTGTTGGCTCGACACAGGATTCTTCTTACATGGAAATCTGCTGTTTCTTCCTGGCTCAGGGACGTTATATTTTTCCTACATTTTGAGTACTCACTCAGCAGCTCCAGTGACTGTTTTCAGTACTGTAAATGGATGCATTTACTACTTTAACCTGTTCATCCCTAACGTACCCTCCGAAGGGGACTTTAGCATCCGTCGCTAAACACATGAAAAAAAGGTGTGCTACAAAGAAAGCAAAATAGACATGCTGCACATACACTAAAAAGGAAAAAACTGCAGTAAAATGTTCAAAAACAAAAAAAGCTAGGGATGAAGTGGTTTTAATGCAATGCAGATACTGTGCTTTAATATTTAATTTATTTTATTATTATTATGTAATGGGGTGTAACGGTACACTAGTCACGGTTCGCTTCACACGGCGGTTCAGAAGTCACGGTTCAGTACATTTTCATTTTTACACATATACTGAATAGAAAATTATTTGTTATTTTTTACAGAACGTGCCCCATGGAAAAATACAGTATATTGTAATGTAAATAATAATATAATATATATAATAATAATTTTATTAGACCAATATGTTAATGATTCCACATACTGTCCTAAATCATGCCTAATATATGTTTATACTGTATGATGCGGTTGTAACATGGGGAGCCGCCCCCTTCCATTCATTCTTGCCGTGTACACACACACGTCCCACGCACACATACAAACCTAACACCATTATTGTTATTGTGTACCTGTGTGGAGGAGGGTATATGCACTCTCACCCCCACACATTACAGCAATGCAACAATTATTATGAGCTAGTTACTTACATTAACTAGTGCGGGACAGGTCAAATCTGTCTGTAATCTGCGTGCAGTTCACAGGCATGGCAATCGAAAAGCGGCGAAAAAAAATCTTCAACTTTAATTCCGCGTGCATTGTGCATTGGTCTTTGATGTAGAACGGGTTGCCGACACACCGTACTTCTGATCCAACACACCACACAGGTGTTTTGAAAGCATGGCAGATGCGTCTAATTTGAGCCAAGGCTTACAGCGTTAAGGCTCCATGTGAAGCTCGTGCTTCTGAATATTGGTTCCGCATTGCTACCTTCGCACCATACCGTTCAACATGCATGCACAGAACCGCAACGTCTATACCGAAAGGTTTGATATAAATACACATACTGTTACACCCCTATTATGTATTTATATTTAAAATTAATCGCAAAGACTAACACTTTAATTCTAACAGCCCTAAATCATATATAATTGTATTTTTTTTTGTTGTGTCTGTGTATTTTTCGTTATCTGTTTATTTTACATGTAAGAATTTTTCCATCGGGATCATCTTTCTTTCTTTCTTTCTTTCTTATCGTTTCATATATCCGTCTTTCGTACTAGCTAAGAAGGTAAATGAAGATGAGTAAGTGTGTGTCCTCTAATGAATGGCTTCATAGAGGTGTCTATAGAGGTGTCTTCTCCAGACAAGCCCTAATGGTCCCTGGTCTTCTCCCAGTCTCCCAGCAACAGGTGGAGGTCCAGCAGGTGGAGGCCCAGCAAGCCCAGCAGGTCCAGCAGGCCCAGCAGGCCCAGCAGGTCCAGCAGCCGAGGCAGCAGGTAGTCTTCCTCCAGCAGCAGCCCGAGCAGCAGAGGCAGCACCTCATCTTCGTCCAGCAGCAGAACACTGCGGTCGAGGATGACGCCCGTTGGAGGGAGGAGCAAGAAGCCCTCCGCCGCAGGGAGGAGCAAGAAGCCCTCCGCCGCAGGGAGGAGCAAGAAACCCTCCACCGCAGGGAGGAGCAAGAAGCCCTCCGTCGCAGGGAGGAGCAGGAGGCCCTCCGTCGCAGGGAGGAGCAGGAGGCCCTTCGCCACAGAGAGGAGGAGCAGGTCCGCTCGAGGAAGGAGCAGGCGGTGAAGACCACCAAGACAGAGGTGGTGAAGAAGAAGGTAGCCATGTCGTCTTCAGCAGCGCCAGCCTACACCTCCTCCTCCACCGCCTCCTCTCGCAGCCTGATGGAGCTGCACGCCCTCAGAAGGAGGCTGGAGGCGGCAGAAGGATCGCTTACTCGGCACATTCACATCTGCTTGGGGGAGGACGTCGTGCAGGATTGCAGCCACAGGATCACAGAGCTGGAGGTAGGCTGTGCACACACACACACATAAAGATGAAATGCTGCCCCCTGTCTAGCGTTCACGGCAATAACATCCTGTGCCTGCCTGCATGCGTCCCTCCAGACGCTGCAGCATGAAGTAGACTGTGCCCGTCAGGACTACTTGAGTCTGAAGGAGAGGATCTTGAAGGAGCTGGAGGGCACAGCGGATGCTGACAAGGCTATGTTCCTACGCAGCGAGATCGGTACCATCAACAACAAACTGGGCAATCTGGAGAGCAGCTCTTCAGCCTACCTGCAGAGGTAGACATATACCACACATACCACACACGCCCCACAACTTTAGTGAATGGATTTTCTGTATAGCTTTCTTACTTCTCTAAGTCAAATGCAATTTAGAGTAAAGGCTACAAGTAACAATTAGTGTGAAATGATAATTACGGTAATCTGAGTGATTCATGTTTAGACTAAGATGATAATAAGGTATAACATGATGGTAGATAGTAATTACTCTCTCAACAGTCATTCACATTTTGCTGATGCTGTTACTGGAAAGGTAACAGGCACGATAAATCACAATAAAATACTACTGAATATTTTCCCTTCTCTGCTTTCATCAGGCTGCAGGCTCTAAGGGCCCTCCTGGAGAGTGTGGCACAGGCGGAGGACATTATAAAAGTGCATGAGGCCAGACTGACGGAGAAAGAGACAACTTCCCTAGAGCCCAGAGAGGTGGAGGAGTACACATCCATCCTCAAGGTATCTGTGTTTTCAGCTTCATGCGCCCAATACACAATATAGCAACATATCTAAAATGAAGAGTAAGGTCATGGAACGGTTGACTGTTGGAATGCTGTATGTATTTTCTAGTGTAGTGTACCCTAAGTGTAGGGTTAGTCTACTTTAATTCAACTTTAATATAATGTATTAGTATATTAAAACTTTCCATTTGACCATATGTAAGGTATACACTATATACTATAAGCATCCATTGCCTTGGTTGAGAGTACAACTGTAGGAAGTGGCAATTGTGTTTGAATAATAAACATTTAGCAGTTTCTGGAGAAATGGCAAAGGCTATCTTACATGCATGTCGGGGCTCCCTTAAAAGTCCTACGCCTTTACCGCATGTTTGAATTCAGTGTGTTTATTTAAAAAAATGCTAATATACAGATTGCTTTAACTTCTCATGCAAGATCAATGTTGTGCTATTACTAGCATAGATCAGGGACAAGGTTGCACAGACAAGGGGTAAGTCGCTGTATTTGAACTTTAAACATATTATACTGGCTAAGCCACCCTGCTACCGGTGATGCATAGTGGAAGGATATATATTTGAGACTCTTGTGAGGTGATAGCTTCAGCTACCTTATTGTTATTATTATGTCTATTATTAGATTATTATTATATATTTTTATATGAGTCCAAGGTGGGGTTCCAACACATTATAGCTGCCACTTTAATGACATGTGGTAGGGGTGGGGGGGAAATCGGTACAACATAGTATTTCAATATTTCCCAGTGGCAATATTGTATCTATACACGGATGCTTTTATTATATAAATTGCACATTATAATTCACTTGGTGTATACAATATTTATGACATGTTAATGTCAGTTAGTCGGCTTGACAATAACATTTTGCAGCAATGCAATTTATGTGAGATGAACAAACAGATGTTGACAAAGTTTTCCTTTGGGGACATAATTTAAAGTTGGAAAAAGTTATATATTGCAGAACATTGCAGAATTTTGCAATATGTTTAAACCACAACAATATTGTATCGTGACATACATATCGTGTTAATATCGGACCGTGGGGCCTCTGGTGATTCCCACCCCTTCTATGTGGTGGATATTGGGCCCTGAAGATTAGAAGATGATGGGTGTGCTAGCTCCAGCTATTTTAGATTATTTTAGATGGTTAGCCTGCTATTGTTTGCTTATGATGTATCGACTATGTGTTGAAATGAGTAGATTTCTCTAAATGTATGTTTGTGAAAACTAAGAGCATCAGAAACATGCTGATTAATCAAGAGATGTTTGTGTGAGGTGTGAAAGAGTAGTTAGGTGTGGGAGAAGGAGAAGAATGAGAGTTGGAACAACATGAGTGGGCTGTAAATCTGCCATACATTAGCCTCTGTGTGCTAGTTCCGGTCTCCATTATTACGACCATTCACTGTCTTGCTGGTTGGCTGTAGAACATGAAGGCGGAGCTTGAGCAGAAGAGGGCTGTGCTAGTGACCATGGCAACAAATCTGGACAAGGCAAATCACTGGGACAGCCAGGTGGGCGAATCCTTCCACAGGTGTGACATGACTCTGTCCAAATACAGCGAGCATGTTGAGCAGCTGAACGACCGCTGGAAGCGCGCCGACCACCAGATAGACTCCAGGTATGGCCTGTGTGTGCGTGCGTGCACAGCAACATGTATTGTTGTGCTTCTGGCTGTAGTGTGGTCATTATGTGGCTTGTGCCGGGCTTCTCAGACTGCAGGAGCTGGAGCTCTATCTCCCTCAGCTGCAGAACTACAAGCGGAGCAGCGCTGCCATAAGCGACTGGATCACTACCACCAGGAACAGACAGGATGCTCTGCAGACCACCAGCATAGCAGACATCAAAGCTCTGAATGACCACATCAGCCAGCAGAAGGTCTCTGTCTGTCTCTTTATCTGGTCTCCTTTGCAACATGATCATGACATCATCATTATAACTTCTGTTATGCCTTGCAATAACTACCGTTATTGCTGCGTAGGCCCTGAATACCGAGATCAAGGGGAAGAGAGAGACACTAGAAGATGCACTGAGGGACAGCGATGTTTGTTTCACATCGATAAAGGTAAAAGGTTTGTCTAGAGTCATTGCAGACCTCTTTCAGTCTCATTCAGTGTTGCTTTCACATAATGTCTCCACTCTCTTGCTGTGCTGTACCTCAGGACTATGAATCAGACCTGGCCTGTTACATGTCTGGCTTGGAGACTCTGCTTAACATTCCTATCAAGAGGACCATGCTGAGGTCACCTTCTATGGAGCTTACTCAGGAGGTAACAGCATCACACTGCAGGGCTTCTCTGAGCACAGTGATGTATCGGTGTTGTTACCATGCGACCCAGGCTCATTCAAACCAAGTTTCCCATAGACTTCTTCACAGTACGTTGTATTGTCCCAATATACTGTAGAGCCAGTATACTGCTTTAGACACATGTATTATGCTATTATGCTATGTATTGTGCTAGAAAATGTCAAAAGCGAGTCTGTGTTCATTGACCAGAGGGGGTCAATGAACACAGTTCTAACCTGTCGGTCTCTGTTCTAGGCTACACTTCTGCAGACCCGTTACATGGAGTTACTGACCCTCTCTAGTGACTATTACAAATACCTGGGGGAGCTGCTCAAAAACATGGAAGAGCTCAAGGTAACGATATAAAGAAATAGCACTGCTATTGGGCTAAAATCCAGTTTTTCTTTATACTTAAAGGTACACTCCTCGGTATTGTGGTTGAAACCAGTGTTACAAAAACCTGACTGGTTCATATTCATCTCTACTTCTGACTCCCATTGGCATGCTCCTGCTCTTCACTATAGACCACGATAGTTTTAGAACATATTTGAAAACATCATATAACCAGATCACTTAAGGTGCTAAAGTTACTTGGCACACTGTATAATTATCCAAAACAGCAGAACAGCATTTAGATCCTAGGATGTTAACTTGACAAAGATTCTAGTGACGCAGGATTACTATACGTGAGCTGGTCAGGAAACTCAACATTGTGGGAATGCTGGAATATGTTTTGGAGTACAAAATAAACAGTAAGATCAAAGGCGGTCCCTGAGCATACATAGCAATCCATCTCCATGCCTTCTGCAGAGCGTGTGTGTTTACTCTAGACTAAAGACATGCTGTTGTGCTTCACATGCAGATACGTAACACCAGAATCAGCCTGCTGGAGGACGAGCTGCAGCAGCTTAAGGAGGACGTCCAGGGCCGCATGGCCAAGAACAGCTCCCTGGAGGAGGCCATCGCCCGCTACCAGCTGCAGCTCAGCACGTCCCAGCAGCAGCTCCTGTCGGTGGAGGAGGTGAAGCGGAACACCGCCATGCAGTACAGCGCGACCAAGGACAGCCTGAACTCCACCAACAGCCAGCTGGCTGAGCTCAACGGGCAGGTGGAGCGTCTCAACTACCTGCTGGAGGAAGAGAAGAGGAAGAGGCGGCTGGCGGAGGAGCGCTACGCCAAGCAGCAGGAGGACTACGAGGCGGCCATGCGGAAGAGGCAGGCCGAGCTGGAGCAGGTCAGCTGGGCCAAGGTGGAGGTGGAGAAGGGAGTAGCGGAGAAGGAGCGCGAGGCAGAGCGGCTGCGGCGGCAGCTCGCTCAGGAGGAGTCCAGGGCCAAGGAGCTCCAGCTGGAGATGTCAAAGGTAAGGGGCCAATGCAGTGTGGAGATCAATAAGCTAAAGCTCAGCTACGAATCGCAGATGTATGCTAGCCGTACGGACATCCAGCGATTGGAGGCCAAGCGGGAGGAGGACGCGAGCGAGCTCCGGCGGCAGTGTGACTGCATGGAGGCGGAGAGGATGAACCTGGAGGAGGAGCTGAGTCGGATCCGTATGTCAGTCGCTCAGTCGGAGGAATGCCGGAGGAGGGCGGAGGAGGAGGCCCACAGCCAGTGCTCTGTCATCACAGAGGAGGGTCGTAGGAGGAGACAGCTGGAGGACCAACTGGAGCTGCTGACTCTGCAGAGAGAGGAGGAGAACAGCCAGCACATGGAGGAGCTGGCTCAGGTCACAGCCAGCCTGGAGGAGAAGATTGACCTGCTGGCCTTCGTTACGCACAACCTGGAAGAGGAGGCACGCCGGAGACGAACTGCAGAGGAGGGGAAGGCTGTGCTGCAACAGGCCCGTGAGCAGCTTCAGGACCAGCTGGACGGCTCCTCTGTGGCCGTGGCCCACCTGGGTCAGTGCGAGGAGGACCTGCTGAAGATGCGCCTGGAGCTAGAGAGGCAAGGCGGTGAGAGGTGCCGAGTTGAACAAACGGTTGTCCGCCTACAGGGACGCATCAAGGACCTTCAGGCTGTGAGAGATGGGCTGGAGAGCCAAGTGGAGATGCTGCGCGATTCCAATCAAGAGGAAGTGACGAGGAGAAGGAGGGTCGAAGCAGAGCTGGAACTGAGCGACGCGACCATTCGGGAGTACAGCAGCACGATAACGACACTACGCCAAAGTCAAGAGCAGGCCAGTTCTTCAGAAAAGAAAGTTGAAGAAGTACAGCGCAGGCTTCAAGATGAGCTTGAGACAAGCTTGAAGAAAAACAAGGCCTCTTCTGAACACTTGATCCAGTTGACCTCAGATATGAAGGCCCTACAGCAACAACTCATCCATGAGCGGGAGCGCGTAAAGGAGGCAAACCTCCACAAAGAAAGTATTTACAAGACTATAGAGGAGAAGGGCAGGACACTGAATGAGAGTTTGTTTGAGCTCCAAAAACTCAAGGAGCTGACTGAAACTTTGACCAGAGAGAGGCTGAGGCTGGACGAGGAGCTACAGGCAGTAAAACTCAAGAACGAGGAGCTCATGAGATCCAAACAGGGAAGTGATGAGGAACTAGCTTCCCAGATGACTGCCTTGCAACTCCAGCTGCAGAGCAGCAACCGTACCAGTCTAGACTACCAAAATCTGGTCTCCGAACTCTCTTCGGAGCGAGAGAAACTCAAGCTGGAGATAGAACAAATAAAAAAGCAGGCTGTGGAGGTACATACAGTAGAGGTTTGACACCTGGATTGCTTTCCCAAATCAGAGACTTAGTGTGGAATGACCTCTCTCTCTATCTCTCTCTGGGGAAACATATTTAGGTTGCATGCTGGAAACCCTGTAGATGCCTTCCACTTATTAGATCATTTAGTTTTGAATGCATATTGCTCTGTAATATGTGTTTGGATACATTTGCATGTACACCATATGCATGCTAATGTCATCTGTGTGTGCCAACTTGTTTGGAGATAGTTGATACCACTGTCTCTCCATGTCCAGTCCATTCAGCATGCTTTATACTTTGCCTGTTTTGTTGACAATAATTAATTGGGTCAATGACATCCTCACTGTTGAAATGCTGGAGCATTGCAGCAACTGTGGTTGTCTAATAATATCTAATAATCTGCAATTTGTATATTCCACATTTCCTAAATTATGTACGCTTGTGAAACAAATTTTAGTTCAGCAGTTACAGTAAATATTTTGTGTTTTCACCCTACCTGCCCTATCAAATTGCAGATTGCAACATTAGTGTCATTCCAAACCTGTATAGTGTAATAGTGTAAATTATCTTTCTGTTTTACAGTAGTTTGTGTGTCAGTAGTTTGTGTGTAAGTATATGCAGGGATTGGGATGTTACTTTTCAATTTCACATACAGTACAGTACCTCTAACATACAGTACATTAGTACGTATGCAGTTTATGCGTTAATTAGTGTAAGGCACAAACATCTCAATTCATGCGTATACAATATAGCCGTTTAATGTTTTTCTGAATTGGATTGTTGTTAACAGATGTTTACCCTGTTTGTCCACACTCACTTACATTCTTTCCCTCTTTGCTTTTTTCTCTAGGCAACAACCTTGATCTTGTCCACTCAGGGTCAGTACAGTGAAATGGTGCGGGAGAGAGATGATCTGCTGCTGAAGTTGAAGTTGTCAGATCAAGATAAAGAACGATTACAGAAGCTTGATGAGGAACTCAGCCGCATCAAGTTAACTCTGGAATCTGAGCAACGCCACAAGCAAAGTCTACAGGAGGAGAATGAACGGATGAAGAAAGACTTTGCCTACTGGAAAAACCAATATGAGAGCAAGGAGGGCCTACTTAATAAATGTGACTCGGACAGGGATAAACTGGAGCAAGAGAGAAACTACCTGAAGTGTGAGATAGAGAGACTGATGAGGGAGTTGAAAGAGGTTGAGGAGATGTATAAAAGCAGATTGGTGGCCATGCAGAAAGAACTAACTGAGACAACCACTATTAGAAGAACTGTGGAAACACAGATGAAGACACATACAGAGCCACTGACCTTGGATCCGTCCTCTCTCATCTTTGATGGTGTTCGCAAGCCGGTCACAGCACAGCAGCTGCTCGACTGTGGTGTCTTGGACCGGCCAACATTTAACCAGCTTGTGAAGGGGCAGATTACTGTTCCCGAGGTGTCTTTGGATCAAAAGATAATTCTAAAGGGGACTGGTCCTATTGCTGGAGTGGTAATTGAAGATCATAAAGGCACCGTGTCAGTTCATGAACCCATAATCAAAAGGTCCTTGAGAGAAGCCAAGAAAGAGAAACTCCTGCCTGTGGATACTGCTGACCTGCTGCTTGATGCTCAGGCAGCCACAGGACACATAATTGACCCCAGAACCAATCAGAAGTTGACAGTGGAGCAGGCATGTGACCAAGGTGTGGTGGACGAGGAGGACAGAGAGAGGTTGGAAGCGGCAGAGGCTGCTGCCGTGGGTTACCATGATCCTACCACTGGCCAGCCCATATCAGCATTTCAGGCTATGAAGAAAGGACTGATTGAAAGAAACACAGCCTTACGTCTGCTCCAGGCCCAGGAGTCTGTAGGGGGCATTCTGGATCCCATCCTCAGCGTGTTCCTCCCCAAAGACATGGCAATGGCACGTCATCTCATTGACGATGACATACACCGTGCTCTTAATCAGAAACCTGAGCTTTACCTAGACCCAGAAACAAACCTTGGTGCCAGTTATTTGTCACTCAAGAGAAGATGTAAGACAGAGCCCCATACAAGCCTTCTGCTTCTTCCTGTCCCTAAGAGGCTAGACCCCTCCAAACTGTTATTTGAGGGTGTCCGTAAACCAGTCACTGTACAGCAGTTGCTAGATTGCAATGTCTTAGATAAGCCAACATTTAACCAGTTAGTGAATGGAGAGAAAACTGTCCCAGAAGTATCTACGGACAAGAGGGTCAGTCTCAAGGGGACTGGGCCCATTGCTGGAGTGTTAACTGAAAGTCAGGGCAAAATGTCATTTGCAGAAGCAAAGAAAAATTGTCTTCTGCCTACCTATTGTGCTAACTTGCTCTTAGATGCTCAGGCAGCCACAGGCCACATTATTGACCCTAGAACCAATCAGAAGTTTACAGTAGAGGAGGCATGTGCCAGAGGACTAGTGGATAAGGAGGATAAAGATCAACTGTTGGCAGCAGAAGCTGCTGCTGTCGGCTACAATGACCCTAGCACAACCAAGCCTCTGTGTGTGTTTGAGGCCATGAAAAGAGGACTCATTGACAGGAAAAGGGCACAAATTCTTCTCCAGGCCCAAGAATCCGTCGGGGGAATTTTAGATCCTGTTCTTAGTGTCTTCCTCCCCATAAAAACAGCATTAGAACGCAACCTTGTTGATAAAGACCTCAGTCAATCCTTAAGCCAAATTCCTGAGTGTTACGTTGACCCAGAAAATGAAATGGGCACCAGCTATTCATCTCTGAAGAATAGATGCAAAATGGAAGCACAAACGGGCCTTCTGCTTCTACCTATTTCTGATAAGCTAGACCCCTCTAAACTAGTGTTTGAGGGTGTCCGTAAACCAGTGACAGCACAGCAGCTATTTGATTGTGGTGTCTTGGATAAGACAACCTTGAATCAACTCGTCAAAGGGGAGAAAACAGTCGCTGATGTGTCATTGGATAAAAAGGTCTATTTGAAGGGGACAGGGTCAATTGGCGGGGTAGCAGCTGGATTTATAAAGAAAATATCATTTACAGAAGCTAAGGAAGGGAAAACCATGTCTTCAGACAGTGCTTACCTGCTGCTGGAAGCCCAGGCTGCCACTGGCCACATAATTGACCCCAGAACTAATGAAAAGCTCACTGTAGCAGATGCATATGCTCGAGGACTGATAGAAAAGAAGGATAAGGAAAGGTTGATGACAGCTGAAGCTGCTGCTGTTGGGTACCAAGACCCTAACACTTGCAAGCCCTTGTCAGCTGGCCAGGCCATGAGGAAAGGCTTAATTGACAGAGACACAGCACTGCGAATGATTCAGGCTCAGGAGTCTGCAGGAGGTATTTTGGATCCTGTCCTCAGTGTGTTTCTACCCAAAGACATAGCTAGGAACCGGGACCTTATCGATGAGGACTTGTACCGCATTCTGAATCAGTCCCCAGAATGCTATCTAGACCCAGACACTCAACAAAGGTGTACCTATGTGTCTTTGAAGAAAAAATGTAAAGCAGATCTCAACACCGGTCTATTGCTCCTTCCTGCCACAGAGCAACCATTTACTGTCCAGGGGCTCAGGGATCAGGTGTCAGTTGTAGACCTGGTGGATGCCAACCTTCTGGAGAATTTTGATGTAGACCAACTAAGGGCAGGTAAAATAACCAGCCAGGATATTGAAGATCGCCTACGTTCCTATTTGAGGGGCTCTACCTGCATTGCAGGTGTCTATGATGAGGCCAGCAATAAGATAATGGCCGTCTATCATGCTATGAAAGAGGGAATATTACGCCCTGGAACCACTCTAGAACTGCTTGAGGCTCAGGCTGCCTCTGGCTTTGTTGTTGACCCAGTCAACAACCTTTACTTAACTGTCAGTGATGCCTGTAAAAGAGGACTGGTTGGACCAGAGTTCAAGGACAAAGTACTTGCAGCAGAGAGTGCAGTGACTGGTTACAAACTTCCTGGTACAGATACAATTATTTCTCTATTCCAGGCCATAGACAAAGGTCTAGTGGAGAAGGGCCATGGCATCCGTCTACTAGAAGCCCAGATTGCTAGTGGGGGCATCATTGATCCAAAACATAGCCACCGTATTGAGGTGGAGGTTGCCTATAAACGAGGATACTTTAATGAGGAACTGAACAGGATTCTGAGAGATGAAGGTGATGAGACTAAAGGCTTCTTTGATCCAAACACACAAGAAAACCTAACCTATCTAGAACTTAAGAGACGCTGCATCACAGATAAAAAGACTGGCCTTGTACTGTTGCCTATCAAAGACAAGAAGAAGCAGTCAGAACCAGAACAGCAGTCAGAACAGCAATCTTCCCAGAAGAAAGCTTTGAGAAAGAGAAGAGTAGTAATTGTGGACCCAGATACCAACAAAGAGATGACTGTCCGTGAAGCATATGAGAAGGGTCTTATTGACCATGAAACCTTTATACAGTTGTCTGAGCAGGAATGTGAGTGGGAAGAGGTCACCGTGACTGCTCCAGATGGATCATCGCGAGTGGTGATCACTGACAAAAAGTCTGGTAAACAGTATGACATCACAGAACTACTGCAACAGGGCGTAATTAATCAGTCCACTTATAACCAGTACCGCTCCCACAGTATTACTCTCACTCAGTTTGCAGATATCATCACAAACAAGAGCAAATCTGGTTGGTCATCAACATCATCTGCATCTACAGGACCCTCGGCACATGTTGCCACGGCTACATCCTCTGGGCTCTCATCTGTGTCATCGGTCTCATCAAAACCTTTGTTACAGCCAGAATATGAGTGGGAAGAGGTCACTGTGACTGCTCCAGTTGGATCATCGCGAGTGGTGATCACTGACAAAAAGGCTGGTAAACAGTATGACATCACAGAATTACTGCAACAGGGAGTAATCGATCAGTCAACTTATAACCAGTACCGCTTACACAGAATTACTCTCACTCAGTTTGCCGATATCATCACAAACAATACCAAATCTGGATGGCCGTCAACATCATCTTTATCTACAGGCTCCTCATTACATGTAGGCATAGGTACATCTTCTGTGTCCTCATCTATGTCATCAGTCTCATCAAAAACTTCAATACAGCAGGAATGCGAATTGGAAGAGGTCACCGTGACTGCTCCAGATGGGTCATCGCGAGTGGTGATCACTGATAAAAAGGCTGGTAAACAGTATAACATCACAGAACTACTGCAACAGGGAGCAATTGATCAGTCAATTTATAACCAGTACCGCTCAGGCGAAATTACTCTCACTCAGTTTGCCGATATCATCAATAAATCAGGTTGGTCTTCAACTTCACCTTTAGCGATAAGTCCCTTAGCCAATGCTACATCTTTTATCTCCTCATCAATGTCAACAGCCTTAACAAGTCCCTTATCACCCACTTTATCCAAAATGACCACATCAAAAATGACCACAATCACAGAGCGCAGTACCAATATTAGCCATGAACCTTCAATTTCAGCTGACTCTCTGAGGCACATATCAAGTGTTTCTGTTAACTTGTCTCCCCTTGTTGAATCAGTCGGGGAACAAGAGCCAGTAGGTGCCATTTTTGACACAGAGACGCTGCAAAAACTATCTATTTTGGAGGCCAAAAAATGTGGTTTGGTGGATTCTATTACTGCTCAGAGACTTCTCGAGGCCCAGGCTTGTACTGGGGGGATTGTTAACCCTACCAATGGCTGTAGGCTTGGCATTCATGAAGCTTCTCGCCAGGGCATAATAGATGATGACATGGCCACAAGGCTCAAACCTGCCCAAAAAGCCTATGTTGGCTATGATGATGTAAAAACCAAGAAGAAGATGTCTGCTGCTGAGGCAGTGAAGGAGAAGTGGCTGCCATATGAGGCAGGACAGAGATTCATGGAGTTCCAGTTCATGACAGGGGGGCTGTATGACCCAGAATTGGGTTGTAGGAGGACCATAGAGGATGCCCTGAAACTTGGCTGGCTAGATGGGAGAACAGCACAGAAGCTTCAAGACACCAAACACCATGCAAAAATCCTAACATGCCCCAAGAGCAAACTCAAGATATCCTACAAGGAAGCAATGGATAATTGCCTGGTGGAGGAGAATACTGGGTTAAGAATGCTCCAGGCATCCTCAGTATCCTCCAAAGGTATTAGCAGTCCCTATAACTTCCTCTCTGCACCGGGGTCCACCACAGGTTCCAGGAGTGGCTCACAAACAGGCTCCCGTAGGAGCAGTGTGGACCTGGGATCCCCTTCCTCCTCTGGCCCCAGCCGCTACAGCAGCAGCTGATTTGTTAGAAATGATATGGGGAAAGCCTGCATGTTGTTGCATAATATCTTTAGATTTACTGATGAAGCAGAATTGTAGTTCTGCTTTACCTCTTTTGGAGAATAATTGCATGCATTATGTTTTCTTATGTGCTTGCACTGTTGATGTGGTAACTTTAAAACTATAGGGTAGTCAGCATGGTGTATCCTAAGTTGTGCAACATTAAATCAAAATGAAAACATGGGTTTGAATCTTTCAATAACTCACAATCAAGGATTTAGAGTTCAGAGAATATATTAATTATTAATTTTGGATTAAAAAAAGTAAATGTATTTGAAAGCTTATTTTAAACCCTACATAGTAATAATAATAATAATAATAATAATATGCAAAGTCCTTTATGCAGAGAGAATTAGAAATTGGGTGAATAAGGTACAGTGGTTTAATTTTTGTTTAGTTTTGTGCAAATATAACACTTAACCTGTTTTCTATCTAAAAATAAAGTTTAATCTTTCATCTTGTTATTTTGTCATGCTTGATAGGCATCCAAGAACACTGCTTTAAGATCTAACATTAAATTCAAGTATTATGTGGATAAGAATACAAATGAAGCATGGCTATGTAATGTGTATAATATATCATATTTAATAACAAATAATTAATTTAGTATTATTGAAGGTATATTGTTTAAAAAAGGATATGGATTGTTATGCTAACATGTTACGATTTTTTAAAGATGTTACATAAAATTTAGACCTGTCTAAACTGCTTCAGGTTTTTATAATTTTCTTTAATTTGACTGTCAATTTAACAGTCACCAACTTTTTAAACTTAATTAAAATTCTTGATCATACTGTGGAAAATGTAAATTGAATAGCTAAATATGCTATTTTAACCATAGATATACCATAAGAGTATCCTACTGTAATGGTGGCAATCTATAATGGTTGTAATTTATATTGTTGAAAATGTATATCACCTTCCCTAGAATCTAGATAATGTCGGTAATGTATTATCGGTGGACACAAAACAAAACATTATGTAATGGCCCATTAAAGCCAAATTTCAAACAATGTCTGCCTCTATGCTGTAGAGACTGGTAATAAAAGAGATGCTTGGGTTTGTTTAATCTTCAGCCACTGCCACGCTCCAGCGGCAGGTCAGTCTGACTGTGAACATAGACTATTTTGCCCCATAGTAATAGAGGTAAAACTGGAGAAAAAAATCACAAGCCACATATCTTCATCGCTTGCACAAAAATAGCATTTTAAGACACAAATCAGGAGACAATTAAATACTTGTTTGCGACCTGGGTCCGACCTAACATTTGCGAGATCTGGTAACGTATTGTTTGAGACGGAAAAACCTTTATGTTCAGATAGTATTGCTTCGTGTCAAACGGGATATAAAAATACATTTGTTCTCGCCGTTGACGACCATACATTTTTTCCAAACTAAGGTTCCATAACGCAGAAGTGACTTCAGCTCTCAATGCTAACAACTGGGTTTCTGCAAACAGCTGCGAAAATAAATTGAGCTGTACGGTAGTCGGGCAGAACCAGGCTATCATTGATGTAGTTGAACAGTCTCTGTTATTAGGAACTGTCTATAGTTTTACAAAAACTATATGGGGTTTACTCGTGGGTTTACGAATTAGCCTTTATTCTGAAAATATTCTATGGTTCTGTACGGGAAGTTAGGTGTTGAAGCGTATCCGGCTTAATTTACATGTTACTGAGATATGTTATCATTTTCACGTTTATTTACTGTCTCTTTGGCGTGATTATCGATTAAATTATTGTTAACATGGAATAAAAATTAGTGGTGCGCACTGATGTCCAGTTAGAAAAGTGAAGTCAGCAAAGCTGCAGTAGTAGTATTAAGATGCATTCGTATTAGGCTAGGCATAGCTTCTGCTGGAACTGCATCCAGTACCGTAGGTACTCAGTACTGGCGCATTACTATCTGAGTCAACAGAAAGCCTGGACACCAGCAAGCTGACGACCTGCTATCATATCCACCAGTGCAAAGGTAAGCCTACGAGTACAGCTTTCAGTAAAATAGATTGACGGGCGCCATTCAAACACAATATATTTTGGAGTTGTATTACACATGTTAACCTACACTAAAAAGTGGTTGTTTGTGATGTGTTACTTTCAATGTGATGTGAAGGCATGGCTGATGACCCACAAAGAAACTTCCGCTCAGCCTATTATGAGAAGATGGGCTTCCGCGGTGTGGAAGAAAAGAAATCACTGGAGATATTGCTTAAAGACAACCCCCTGGGTACATAGGCTACTTTACATGATCAGATTGTGTTTGCTAATACACATGCTGTAATATCTGTCTTACATGAAGCTGTCACTACGTAGTATGTATACTTTCTTTCTTTACCGATAGATGTGGAGAAACTGAGCACTTTCAGTCAGAGATTTCCCCTGCCTTCAATGTACAGGATCCATGTGTGGAAGGTGCTGCTGGGTAAGGCACACTAAAGCCATTCTACTGCAAATATGTGTCTTATTAGATCTCAAGGCTGTATTATACACTATGCACCTGCTAGGGCTGCTAGTAGTGAATGTAGCTGAAACCCATCATTTACCAGTCTGTCCTCTTACCAGGCCATATAGCCTAGTGTATATATGTAGCTGCATTACACTATATTATGCTGCTAAACATATTGATTACAATATGCTCATAATGTCAGTGAGTGACAAGGCTTTTCCTGTATACAGCACATACTGCACCAAATTATCCCATTCTCTGTGCAAACCAAGGCTGATGAAAGTCCTGTGTCTGTAGGCATTCTGCCACCCCACAGTGATTCTCACACCTTGGTGGCAGGCTACAGGAAGGAGCAGTACCATGATATTTTGTCAGCACTGGAAGTGATGAGGTTTGTCAGCCCAAGCACACCTAGCACCCTTGGGGCCCTACGCATGTTCCAGCTGGAGAACCAAGTGCTGCAGCGGCGCTCAGAGATCTCACTGCCAGTAAGGAGAAGAGTGTAATTGTCATATTGCCATCTCTTGAAGTGAATATTGAATTAAAAGTGAATTGAAGGAAAGCGTTCCAGGATTGCGGAGGATTAAATAACTTAAATGCTTACTTTTTAAAAACTAGGGTTTTTCTTTTTTTAATTTTAGTGCTATTTTCACAAGTTATGTGGTTAGATTTGAAAAAGTAATTATTTCCCACCACTTTTTAAGCATTTTCAATTAACTGTATACAAACCAAAAATTACACTATCAGTTTCTCCAGAGATTATATATTTAAGAAAAAATGTAATATGAAACTATTAATTTTTACTAAATAAGCTCACAACACTTTTCTTTTGTCTTCTCACATGTTGATAAACAAATTGTAACCTGGTTGGTATGGGTTTAGAAAATGTTTGTAATCCACCATGATTACCAGACATAATGCCCATTGGCATTGTTTGATTTCACAGAATGCAAACGACAATTAATAATAACCCTAATAAATGGAGTCGACTGAACACTTCAACATGGAGCATAGGGATATACTGTAAATCCTAAAGTTTGTAACCCAAAAGCCAGAAAAATAATGTATATGGGAGCATGTCATCCTAATCTCGTCAGCTATATCAGTTCATGGCTGATCTTTATGGTCCTTCCCATGCCACAGGCTGTGGTAGTTAAATTCAGTAAAATATGAATGCAAATGGAAAGGAACAGGACGACTGTAAAAAGACAAATGGTGTGTGGGGTCTTTTCAGGATGAGTGTGATGAGGACTTCCTCGCAATCAGCAAGGCCATGGAAGAGATTGTAGATGATCCTGTTGATAACTACTGGCTGACTAAGTGCTTTGTCAATCAGTTTAACACAAAGTTTGGAGACTCAATACCGCACTTGGTGAGTATCAACCAGCTCAAGGTTGTTCTTGTGGCATAAGCAATATGATATACTGTTTGAAAAACATAAATGTGCAATCCCGTCTGTGTTACTAGTTATTGAATGTTAAATAAATAGAAACTTAAAAAATGAATGTAGCGTGTATGCTTTTAGTGGGGCTGCTTTAGATTGTAATCCCTCCATGTGACTGGTTGCAGCCCAAGAGTCTGGAGCACTATTTGAGCCAGGAGGACCCTCGTATTCTGAGCCACCTGAAGAGCACAGGAGCCCTGGAAGATCTGCCCTATAGACTGTGGTTCAGACGGTGCTTTGCTGGCTGTTTGCCTGAGTCCAGCCTGCAGAGGTAATGGGATATGAAGCAGTGTGGAAACGCATGTTTGACCAGTAGACCCTTTTTAATGTGAATGTTTTTGTTGTATGAACATCTTTAAGTATCAGGCCATATTGTGATATGGCCAAAATTAGCAATTCACGTGACTTTACCTCTTACATAATTGGATACATAAGGTTTATTGTACATTATGGCCAATACATTTTCTCCAGAAATGTTATAGTACTTGGTTGTATTTTTGTATGACCACGTGTTCAGTATTGAATTTAGAAGTTTCCTTTCCTATCAGGGTGTGGGACAAGGTTATCAGCGGCTCTTGTAAAATCCTGGTGTTTGTTGCTTTGGAGATTCTGCTCAGCTACAAGATCATCCTATTGGGAATCAGCCGGTCAGAGGGCGTGGCCAACTTTTTCTTCAACGTGAGTATGACCGCACTGCATGGTGCATTCCCCTCACTAGGTGCCTCCCCAGCGTGGCTCCTTGGCTGCACCGAAAAGTCAAAGAAATCCTGTATCCTTTGCACTTTCCCTTGACCTCAAGTGAAAACGTCATGAGGCCAAAGAAAGATGTGAAGGAGAAATGGGAAAGGACTTGGGAAAACCGTGGTGACGAGAGAATCAGACTGCACGTACAATAGGCTACATAATTATGCGGCGGCGGATGTTATTGACTTATCTGCCACGGTGAAACTACAATGTTCACTACTATGTTCACAGAGAGAAGTTGCTCACCCTGGCCTGCTGTCACTCATAGGGTATATATCGATGTGAATCACATAGTATAATTGTTAGATTCTAACTATTATTTTCATGCATGATCAACATGATCATTTGTTTTTGTCAATGGCCGAAAGTTGCATTGCAAGCAATTGTGGGACGGCATTATGTTTTCTTTTAGTCACAGATGAGCCAGTGTACCCTATGCTAAAGGAGATAAGAAAGGAAGCGCTGAAGCACCTGTCCTTAGCATTTGAACAGCTCTTATCATGGCTCCAACATACTTATCAGTTAGGAAAAGAGAAAGTAAAAGATTATTCAGAAGCAGCTCTTGAGTATTCACATTCTACCTCTTTTGCCCCCTTCCAGATGCCACAAGAAAACACAGATGCCATTGTGACGAAAGCCATTGACCTGTGGCGCAAATATTGTGGCACACCAATGCATTCTGTATAGCCCTGGATTGAATTGACAGTGTTTCCTGTGATGCACTTTCTACATGTGTGCATGTAGACACTGACATGCTTTGGAGCTGGCACAGCCCTTTGAGTCAGTCAGTGCAAGCATGTTTACAAGACAATTAGTCCTACCAACAAAAGATGAGGACGGCATCCTCTAATGAAGATGCCACTGGAAAAGCAGACATGAATGCTATTTGGATTTGTTTTTAATACGTTTCCTTCTTTAAGAAACTGCATACATCATATAAGACTC
Organism: Typhlichthys eigenmanni; assembly: GCA_027564635.1. Taxonomy (NCBI): domain Eukaryota; kingdom Metazoa; phylum Chordata; class Actinopteri; order Percopsiformes; family Amblyopsidae; genus Typhlichthys; species Typhlichthys eigenmanni. Next base: position 56,769 of record JAODUK010048073.1, read on the forward strand.
ACAATAAATAATCACATGCAGTAGCCACTTTACAAAAACTAATTTTAAAGTATAATTTTGCTCCTTTATATACATATCTTATAATTACACATTTTCTGTCAAAACATTTGAAAACAAGTGACAGTAAACATTACTGACCCCTGCCCTGTACAGACACATCCACACACAACAGGTCAACCCGTTCTTCATTAACATAGTCAAAATTGTCAGTTGATCAGTTAGGTATGAAGGATTAGAAGCAAGATTAAAAGGTTTGTCCTAAAAAAAAACACTTACTCTTTCTTACTCTGCAAAGTGGGGCAAAATTGCCCTGTCACCATACTGTATAAATGCAAATTTGGCAATTGTTTAAACCCTGTAAACAAAACTTTAGGCACAGTGACAGTTGCAGAACTTTCTGGGATGCACTCAAGATGGCAACCTCCACGCCATTTCATGTTGCTTTGGTTTTGAACGGGTAGCTAAACTATTAGAAATATCCAATGTGCTTGAGCTTTTGACTGCAGTCTTGAACACAATGGAAAATAACATTATTGCTAGGTTGAGCACTGTATGGGTAGCAAGATTCTGATAGGCTTTGCAGTGATGTTGAATAGAAATCATCTTGGGCTGTGATTCTCTATTCTATTGAATTATTTTGACCAATTGGCTCGGGGTAAAGCTGCCATTAACTGCACAAAGTTCTGTAAAGATTTACAGTACATTGTACAATTATATACGTGGTACATATATTTAAAAGAAAAGGTACACCGTTTGAATGCCCAGCTTATAGTTTGAAATACAGTGGTCCATGAAAGTGCAGTTTTGTTTTGCGAGCTTGATGATGGTAGTTGATGGTAGTGTCATCCTACAGGTATGACAGCTGTAGTAAAAGGAGTAGAGGGCAACTCCAGACACTCTTGTGTGTGTATAATCTATGGGATGACTGTTAGAATATGACCATAGTCAGAAAGCAGATGAGAAAGTGAACGCATGGCAAAAGGCAAGAAGAACCTGTTTAAAGAATGCCCCATCCTTAACTCCCATCCTCTCCATTGGCACTAATTCCAGAAGCCCTGCTTTGTGTGCAGCCAAGTAAACATATCACCTCTTTTTCAATGAAGAAGGTACAATAAAGGCTGTTGGAAGTCTTTGAAATGTCCTTAGAACAAAGAAATCAGCCTCTGAAATGTAGTCCCATTCTTCTCAAGCACATTGGAAAGACTGGATTCCCATCAACACTTGATGCTGAAGAGCTATCACGCTGGAGCCGACATAGGAAACAAACAGCAGGTAACAGTCCAGCCCTCAAAGGCTTGTAGATCAACAAAAAAGAAGTAGGACTTAGTAAAACTATGGCCGATGAAACCTGTAAGACAGAAGACAGTTGAAGTGTAGCTGCACCCCAGCTCTGAGCCTGACTACCACCCATTGCAAATGTTCAAATGTTGTCAAGGAGTAGAGTGAGGGGATTTTGATGATGCACAAGTACACCAAAATAATGTCCCAAAGCCAGCATGGACCTTGGGCGACTTTTTAATGGGCACGGGACGATATGAAAAATGTATATCACGATTATTTTAATAATCGTGATATATAGTTATAGTTTATAGATATATAGTTATAGTTTATCGCAAAATAATTGCGATAAACTATATTATCACGATTATTTTAAAATGGCACTAAAACATACTGGAATCACTTTCTTAAAAAACAAACACTTCTATTGGATCATGACACACATGCTTATCTTTTGTGTGTGATTCATTTAATTTTGAAACCAGTATTTCAACAAATTGGATTCATTTTTTTTATGTGGGGGACACAATGGGCAAGCCGAGCCTTCAGCCATAGTGGTGATTGACTGGAAATAAATAAGTTAGTATTTACAATTGGACTGTACAAGTGAGCTAGACAGCTTTTGTCAAGTCACTTATGTCAGTATTTATGATTATAACGACAATGGACATTCACCACAATACGATTATCGTCAGTATTTTTATCGCGATAAACGATAATATATCGTCCTATCCTTACATTTTAACATGATGTGTAGAGCTATTTCTAACCCATAACATCAATTTTTATAAAAATGGCAATTCTTTCACCACCAGCATTGATGTGTCTCATCGCAGTTCAGTCCTATTATTTAGTTTGCAGCAAAACCAAATACACTTTAGAGCACAGGTACTCTTGAAATGTTTTAAATATTCAGAGGCAGCCCCAAGCATCACCACACAGACAATTGCATATAGTAAAACCCATATGGCACACACCTCAGGCTACATAAAGAATAAAAAAATAGGATAAGTGTGTAATTACCTGGTTAAGTGACGACTAGACTCGTGCACTTCCATCTCTGTGCTTTTAAACTCATTCAGCTCCTTCCTTATAGCTGCCTAAACACCAACCCACACAGATACTGTACATTTAGAAATAATACAACGCATGCTCTGATTTTCTGCTTTTAAGGACATTTAAAAGTGTATGTGGCTGTTGGTTAACCTTATCAGCCGCTGTTAGGCGAGTCCACGGCTTGTCTGCCCTTCTGTCATAGTCCTGAGCCTCTGCTACCTCCACATAGTCACTGAAGCGGATCAGAATCTTTGCCTCTCGCAGCTCTTCCACTGTGGGCCGCTGGCTGAGCTTGGGGCAGGAGGTAAAAGACAGAGAAAAATCACATCCCAGATCCTACACGGAACTGATTGTGGGTGACATGTTTCTGAGCTGGCTTGTAAAAAACCTGGGAGAGCTGACACAAATGGTACTGCTGTCCTCTTCTCTACACAGCAGCGATAGCGGGTTTAATATAATCTCATTCATACTGTCATATTGTCATTGTGTGTGTGTGTACTGATTAAAAATCATGTGCAAAACTGGCAGTGGTAATGTGATCATAATTCTAGCAGGCAGCCTCTGAGGCATCTGAGGAGGGGACAGACAGATCCCTATGGTAACCAAATACAGATTTGCAGCTGGATGGTTAAGTACCAACCTACGGTGTGTTTTCAAAGAGACATCCGACCGGCCGACTAATATCCTACCTTTCTTGACAGGTGCTTTTTGATCTCTCTCTTTTCCTGTAGCTCTTCCAGTTCGTTGCGTGCTGACAAAACAAAAAATAAATAAGACTTAAGAGCATGCCATTTGTCTTGTGTTATTTGTGGTATTAGTGACTCACGTTTTAGAATGTTCCTCTGTTCTAGCTCCTCTGCTGTCGGCCGCTGACTCAACCGCCTGGAAAACAACATCCATTTGATCAACTGTGTTACTTTTCAGTGCACAGCAAGGTGCTTTATTTATTAGCCAATTATTATATTAATTTGTGTTGAAATGCAGATTCAAATATATTATACAAGACTTAGAAGAAGAGATTGTCATAGCCTACAATATAGATTATTTAACAGAAACTAGAAAAACATCATTATGATCATGTTGGGGTTTTTTGTTGTTTAAAAATGGATCACATCATTTAAAAGTGTAGGAAGCTTCATAACATTTATGTCCTACGAGCTATTCAGATACGTTTGCTCTGCTAGGACACTGAAATGAAAGCCAACCTAACATCACTGATACTGTACGGGTGTGTGACAGTGTGTGTGTGTGTGTATGGACAGTGCTTGTCTCACCGGGTCAGCTTGGTGCCAATCTGTTGCCGTGACTCCAGCCTCTCCTGGTCAGACTGCAGGGGCAGGATGTTCTTCTCCTCCAGCTCCCTCTTGGATGGACGGTTACTTAGTTTGATTGCCAGGGAGTCCTTTCTCAGCACCTTCATGGCTAGTGTACCTGCATCCACCAAACAACTAATTTAAAGACACTGGAAAGTGCCACTTAAGCAGAAAACTGCAGAAGAAGTGGACATTGTTCATCAACAGCCCATTATGAGCCAGACCACTTATCTGCATGGCATGTACACTTGTTCACCTGGACATGAACCGTTTAAAGGGTACTGTGTGGACGTGTCATCATGTCGCTGTACACACTAACCTAAAGTCATAGATCTGGGCTGTGCATGATAACCATGCACCTGCCCGTTTATCCGTTATAAACAGACCAGAGGCCTGTATAAATACTTAATTATACAGGTCCTGGGATCAATAATTCACACTCATTATGGGCCATGATGAGTGCTTTTCAACAGGTTAGCCCTCCTCCACCCCCCACACACACACACACATGGCACAAGCCCACGTGGCTGCTCCTTGATGCTGACACCAGTTGAGCCATGCTGTTACATATTGACCCCTCCAGACGCACAATGTCATCACTACAAGCAGACTCCCACTAACCAATCAGTGTCAGGTTTGACATGTTGGCTGTGCTGGGCATCACAGAAGACATAGCAATATTAGAAGACAAAACAGAGCTACAGCAACACATACTTGTAAACAGTGTGTCGTCATCTTCCTCGTCGTCATCTTCATCGTCGTCATCTTCATCGTCTTCATCTTCATCATCGTCGTCGTCGTCGTCCCTGTACATCCCGGTCAGCTCTTGATAGTCCGCCTCACTGGGAAGGTTCTCTTTGTTGTTGTCGCACTCCATCATCACCGTGGGAACAGCGTGCATCATGGAGCTGGGGCAGTCAAGTCATAACATGGATATCATTAACCTTTGGCCGTCTGCTCTCAATGGTGGCTGCAGGCAGCCAATGAGACTTCTTTAAGCTGCTTTTCCTTCAGCAGGACTGACGCACGTCTTTGTCCGTCCTAGATGTGGCGTGTGTTGACAAGCGTTTTCATGTATTGAAGGTCATACCCTTGAAGCACCATGTCTTGATGTAATACGTGTTAGAAATGCATACGTATATACGTATACAGTATCATGCAACACTCATGTAATGGAAATAAACAGACGTATTCCATAACAGAAGTGTACATTTAAAAACAATCACCCATTAACTACACTGGCTAGGTAATGACTGTGTGTGTGTGTCTCCCTCACCTCTCAAACCTGTGCATGGTGAGGGCCAGGGTCTTGTTGAGCTCCTCTATGATGCGGCTGGAGGGGTGCAGTGGAGCCGGCAGGCTCCCGTAGTGCAGGGGGTGGCCGCCCAGTGGGAGACACTTGTGGAAGGCCACGGCTGGGGGCTCCATGCTGCCCCCTACAGGCACACACATGAGCAGCTTCTTGGGAGGTAGTGGGGGCGACAGCCTCATGGAAGTGCATGGCATCTGCTTCACAGGGCCACAGTCTGCACCGGGACAAGCACACTTACAAGCAGACTCACCACCGCCACACACACTGGTTACACACTGGTTACACACTGACCCTGCACTAGTTACACACTGGCCCCGCACTGGTTACAAACTGGTTAGACACTGACCCCGCACTGGTTACACACTGGTTACACACTGACCCTGCACTGGTTACACACTGGCCCCGCACTGGTTACAAACTGGTTACACACTGACCCCGCACTGGTTACACACTGACCCTGCACTGGTTACACACTGACCCCGCACTGGTTACACACTGGTTACACACTGACCCTACACTGGTTACACACTGGTAACACACTGACCCTGCACTGGTTACACACTGGTTACACACTGACCCTGCACTGGTTACACACTGGTAACACACTGGTTACACACTGGTAACACACTGGCCCCGCACTGGTTACACACTGGTTATATACGGGCCCTGCACTGGTTTTACTGGTCCTGGACTGGTTATACACTGGCCCTGTACTGGTTACACACTTGTCCTGTACTGGTTATACTGGTCCTACACTGGTCCTGCAGGATAGCTTGTGGTTTTGACTGGCCCACCTTGAGCGAGAGGCCCACCCCAGACCTGCTCCTTCATACATACCTGCATTCACTATAGGTGAGTTACTGTCAACATAAGCAGGGGTTACTGTTACTAGACTCACTGTAAGTCAGAGTGCCTGCTAAATGACTGTATCACCAGTGCTGTGCATACATACACACTGCGACAGTCACATCTATAGTGGAGGCATTCATACATAACACACTTTTATCCAAAGCAACTTACATTAAGTTGGTCAATAGTATCTGGGACAAAGCAATGTGACATTGATGCGCGCGCGCGCACACACACACACACACACACACACACACACACACCTGAGTTGTGGTTAGGCAGCCTGTTGAAGGGTTTAGGTGGCAGTGCAGGTGGCTGTTTATGTAGCGTGGCCAGTCTGGATACTGTCGACTCAGCATTGTCGCCTGAATACATGGTGGACTTTTTAGTGGGAGGGGCTTGGCTGGGTTTCTGGGCAGAGTCCTGCTCGCACAGCCTCTCACTGGGCACCTGGATCTCCAGTGTGCCTGAAGACAAATACAAACAGGAGTGTGTTCCCCATAAGCATCGTTGCGAACTGCGTTAGCAACTTACATGGTTGGAACTACACAGTTGCGATGCAAGTGTTTTCCAAAACCATGGTCCGAAATATGGCGGAATCTACGGTGGTGACTTAAGCATTACGGTGCATCGCTAAATGACGCAGGTGTTTCCTAAAACCATAGACCCAACAAACGTTCGCAACACTGTCGTTAAATTGTGTTGTTCGAACTACAGTTCTCAAGCTGTCGTTCGTGGTGACTACGTCATCATAGATGGCAGAAGATGCAGTGAAATAGGCTTATCAGCAAGGCATGTCCATCTAAGACTATGCCTACAGTTTACTGTGGCTCACCTGATATAGGATCAAAACAAAAGATGAAAAAGCACAACCTTTTTTCCCCTTTATGTTGCATAGAGGGTATGTCTGTTATTCTAATCTTAATCAAGTAGGCTAGTGCTTTTGTTGCCGTTAATAAAAGAACAACTCATCGCTATTGTTTTGAACTCACGTTATTGAGAGACACTATCGATCATGATCACATCCACTGACACTGAGCCACTGATACACTGCTTTGAATCATGTCGGCCATATAGTAGGCAACGTATTTGAAGTATGAATAGTATAAAGGTTTAGGCTACACAAAACATATTGCACTGAATGCAATGTATTGATAATAGTTAATATTCCTTCTATAACTAAAAGTATTGGGAGAATGCATTACATTCAGCCCTACTAGGATGAGCAGACAGGGGTTTAGTTATGACAACAGCAGGGCTTGAACGCGCTCCACACAAACCACTGTACTAATTGCCTGGGCTCAAACTGACATCATGTTATTTTTATATTATATTAAATATTTATTATTGTTCTTTCTTATTATGATTTGATTATTTCTATTGTTTTATTTTACTGTTATTATAATTTCTGATGTTAGCCTTTATTAATAGGCATACTAATATTTGTATAATTGTTATGGTTTTTGTTATAGCCTACTGTAGCTTATGAGCAGGTTGTATAAATAACCTAGATAATCATTTAATCATTTAATATAATCGCAACTGCCCTAGGCAATTGACTGAATTGATTACATGAATTGACATTACATAGATTGTGAGTTTTTGCAAGTCAGACCAAATACATCTGGAAACATTGTAGTTCGAACTACGGTGGTTGAAACCAACATAGTTCAAACCATTTTCATACTAACATAGTTCGCCCTTTTCTGAAACAGTCGTACTTCGGATGCTCGTTAGTTCAACGATGCATAGTACGATGTAAGTTCCATACTAGCCTTCGTCGTTTTAAGGGAAACGCACCACAGATCTCATGCATGCTTACCAGTATGGCTCCCGGCAGTTCCATGACTTCTGGGTAATGGTCTCTAACTACAGTATGAGGAAACTAACAAGGTCATCCACAAGACCTTGAAATGCATTGGCCTGACATCAGCTTACAGCATGCAACATGAAGTGTCATCACCATTTCAGTTTGACCCTCATATTGTGTTCGGGTCAAAACTGACCCATTTTCAAGTTGAAATAATTTTCTTTGATCAAAACAAGACTTCATTACATCCTCAACAATGACATAGTGAGTGCAATAATACACATTTGAATCATTTTTCTTTTTGAAATTGAATTAAAAAGTTAAATATCTGGTGTGTTAAGGATCAAATTTGACCCGGTAGTAATTATAAGTTGTTTATGCAGAGGAATACATAATACATGCTGCCAAGCTATCAAGTATCAAACAGTGACACCAAAACAAAAATAGTAGTAATCAAATTTTAATATAATAATAGTGTATTAAAATGATATTTCATGCCAAGAAAGCATATTGACTTGAATTAGATTGTAGAGTGACACGTATGATCCCACAAGTATGATATGACGCACACAGCCCTACATTCTCTTGCGCGTGCGTGCGCGCACGCACGCACACACGCACTCAGTGAGGTGAATATCGGCCGATGACAATGTACGGCCGATATATAGGGGTGCAACGGGCCTATAACTAAATAAGAGGACTTTCATCAATGCCAGTGGCCGAAGTTGATCTGTTGTGTCGCATCAATTTTGATCTGGCATTGGAGAAGATCCAATCGTCTTTACTAATGAATTCAGACACGTGTCAAATTTGACCCGAGAACATTAAGGGTGTAAACCCTTTTCAAACACAGTAGGAGGGTTCATTCATTTAAATGACATGACTTTGATATTTTTTTAAATAAATATTGGACCTGTGAAATAAGAAATGTAATTTCATTAAAACAAATTAACATATTGCATAGAATTACATAAAATGTCATGGCCCTTATCTTCTCCAGGACTTCCTGTACTGCAGAAGAGAAGAGTCACAGGAGGAGCTAGTCACCTACCAGTGGCAGAAGCTGCTCCTTCCATAAGCTCAGCACCATCGCTGTCAGACAGACCACCGTTCTCCACCTCAGCCTCCCCGTGCGTGGCTGCTGCTGAGGCATCTTCACAGGGGATCAAACACACAAGCACAGGCTAGAATAGAAGCAAATGATTGTGTGCTTCCTAATAGACGCAGCATCCTACCTGAGTCAGGCTGAGCTCACGGTGGCTGCCCTTGTATGCATACATTACTGTACAGTAGAGCGGTATATAGAACAACTGTGACATGGACACAGGACATACAAGGAGAAAGCCTGTACAAGAGTCTGACAGGTGAGGGACCTCCTCCTTCCATGCCTGCCTGCGTCTTACCTTTCTCAAACACCTCCTTCAGCACGCCTTTCTTGATCAGCTCCTCTCTGCTCTGGCGGGTGGACATCTTCCTCTCCAACACTGGGGGAACACACAAGTAAGTCTACAGTACACAGCTGTGTACCAAGCTAATACCTAGCTGTGTCCAGTACAGGCCATTTAGTCACATGGTTGTGACAGAATATTGGCTACAGTAAGCAAGTGGACATCTGCTGGATGAACTAGACACCTCTCTTAATGTTGTTGGAGCATCCACCAACATTTGTTTAGGCTTGCCCTCTCTGCTAACCCGACATGCTAGATATGTGGTCTGTTAGACACATCCATCTGGGGAGCCATCTGGGGAGCCGCCCATTGAAACTGGTTTAAAAGGGCATACACTTTCAATAAAATACTTGGCAGGTGATTGGATGAACCTGTGAACATGTTGTTAACATGTTGTTAAGTCCACTCTGGCAGTAGAAAAGTCCAGAGAAGAGTGACTACATATATTCCGTTGAGAAAAGCTTTTTGTGCGGTTCTTTGCTCTTATAATTCTAATAATAACTGATGCTACAGTATATTGCAGCATCACCGCTGTAGGACCCGCAATTGTTGTTTTCAAGTCACGTAGCTAACAGTAGGATGCTGATTCTCCCAAACCCTTTGTCTCTACTGCTGCTTCTAGCTAATGTGCTGCTAATGAACCTGGTAGAATCTACAGTATATAAACCATACAGATGACCCATGCCACAGGTGCATTCCTGTGACCCTGAGATGACTATCATACTGATAGTCAGGCAGCATGTTTCTGTTTAGTTTGACTTCAACTTACTTCTGCCTGTTTGCATGCACTCGTCATGGCTCATATTCAACAAAGGTTTCCTTGACTACTATACACAGTACATGTTTATAGAATTCAACCACAGGAAAGCTCAAAAATGCTTCAAATATTTCTCAGGGCCTTTGGTACATTTTCTCAGAACATAATTGAATTCTCAAAACTACTTGCTCAACCTCCACATCATCAAGATGTGAAACGACTTTCACCTTTGATGGGGAATATGTAAGGTGATAGATCAACCAGATCAACCTGCTAGTTAGACCAGATCTCTCAAACATAAAACCTTCAATGGGCAAGCATAGACAGTGCTGTACAGTTCTGGGGGGTACATAGTTGTTTGTATTTGTGTTATGCAGTGCTGTAAAGCAGTATTACTGTAATTATTTTTTCACAATAACAATTAATTACAGTACATTATGTGTATATACAGTAAAATCATAAATGTGAATTCTGTCCAATCTCTTACAGTACACTTAATATTTCACTACACAATATATACTATATAATGCTGGCAGGCTGTACATTTTCTATCAGTCATCAAAACATTAGCATAGATCACATTAGAAAATACATGTACACTATATTTATATATTATATTGAGTATATGCATGCATTTTGACTAGCTTGTTGGTAGACAATGACACAAGGACTTGTCATTCTGATGGCAATTACATGTTAATCGACATACACATTTGCTTTAGAGAGATAGACTAAGGACTTTTGTTTACAGTAGTTACGAGTTTTTGCAGATACATTGTGGTATGTACGAATAGTTTTGAGAAATGGACATGCTGGTTTGCAGATGTTACATCAAGACTGAGTCGAATAATTTACCAATTTGTGCTATGAAATAGTCTTGTGTGTTATGTCACAGTGACACTATAATTGGTTAACAGATCAAAAGTAAAAGCATACATGTGAATCCTGTCTAATCTCACATGAAGCAATGTGTGACGTGATGATATGTATAAATTCCATACAGAAAGAGTGCAGCTGTGTGCATTAACTGCATTTTCTGTACTGTACTTAAATAATTATAATTATAAATAATAAAGTAATAAAGAATGTACCCATCAGACAATGCCAACAGAATGACATCCCGGCATCGGGATAAAAGAGAATCAAAGAAGCCTCTGCCTTCATTCATACCACAATGTCCTCTTACTGTATGTGTTGGTATCGTATCTGAATAATGGCAAGAGTCCTGCACTGACATATGGTATGCACAACATGTATCTATCTGTGTCTAAACCGCCGACCTATAGGTCAGTGGTTTAGATGCGCAGAAAGAAGGACGCTGTCAAGGAAATGCGTTGACAGCTGGAGAGGCAGCTTGGGTTTAGAACTGCTCTGTTCACTGTGGCGTCCCTCTGTGAGAGCAGGAAGAGCTAGTGACAGGAGCCAGCCAGCTCACAAGTGTACAGTTACATTACACAATGAATATGAAATGCACACTGCACAGGTATTAGCAGCTCACTGCGTTATTAAGTGATACATGTTATAGACACCAATTAGTGATGCGCTACAGACAGTGCAGAATGCTTGCATTATGGCACACTTACAACCACCATGGAAAACAAACGTTTCACATTAACAAGTACATTTGTGTCAAATGTGGAGCCTAAATGCATTGCACAACAGCATGTGGCACTGTGAGTGATCGACTGGTGTAGCCTGATGTGTATGTGGACACAAGCAGGAGCAGCAAATCCCTACTTATACTAAGCACACTAGCCAGTCACTGTGCTGTCTGTCACCTGCAGAGGTCTGCTTGAACTTGTCGCTCTTCTTCTTCCTCCACTTCCAGGGCTTGAAGAGACGGCCCAGCGTGGCCAGCCTACTCCTGCGGCGGATGGGGGGGGTGTGTGTGCCTGGTACCAGCGAATCAGAGCGCATCGCGGCCAGACGCTCCACTTCCTCTGCTGTAGAAAGACAAACTAGAATTAAACAAACACTCATTAATGAATAGCTGAAACGCAAACGCCAAGCCAAACGCATAGTAGTCGTAAAAGGCAAAACATCCACCTTTAAAACAACTCAGTAATGACAGCAATATACCATTTCATTCCCTCTCTATATCTCTGAGCTATTACCTGCTACAGTAGTTGTAACCAACAACAGTACTGTTCGATGGCCATGACTCTGGTTGGACCAGTTAAATGCCACTTTTCCCATTACACAAATGTTCCTGCTCAATGTACTGATAGGAAAAAGAGCATAATGACTGTAGCAGCAGAAATAAAATACATTCCATTTAAACCAGCTATTACTTGAGTAGTGTGCATTTATTAGCCAGAAGGGGCAGGCCAGAGTACAGACACCTAGCCTGCAATGATGGTGTGTGTGTGTGTGTGTGTGTGTGTGTGTGTGTGTGTGTGTGTGCATGCAAAAGTAGTTCCACTCAACCAAGGTCTTCCTGGTGCATGGATGGAGGTGCTGCTACGGTACTGTTTTTATGTTGTTATCCTTATTAAAGTTGCATTGTAATCAGGTCAGATGGTGGTCTAGTTGCAAACTGTAGGAGATGCCTGCTTATACAGTATCACCACAGTGTGACCAGTGTGTAACCTGATGATAAACAGCTGTAATGTGAATAAATGTGTAGCCTACACAGCATTAGAAACTTAATGACTCAGGGACAGTGATTAGCAGTATTCTTTCTAAGTGAATCTCTGTGAAGGGGAATAGCAGTTGTCCACAATAGACTTGAATTAGAGGACACATTGTTTCACTCAGAGAGGACTCGCTACTGGACACTAAAAACAGTCCATGGCCAGGCAATAATCCACTGAAAGAAAATTAAAAGAACAAAAAAAATTATATTCCATTTGAAATTGCTAATTTTATTTTAAACAGGGTTTTATTTATCCTACATGCACTATAGGAAACATCTGAGGCTGTAGGGCTGCAGTCCCACACTATTTAGTAATATATAGGATGATTTCGTTGCTGCTAGGTCGAAATATTAAGTTAGAAGGAAAATAGAAATAGTGATGCTGTGTAACCCATATTTTTCCTGCAGGCGTCAAGGGAGCGGTCATCAGGAGATTTCATTAAAAAAAACAGTAAATCTGAACATCCCGTTCACTGATCCCCACATCACAACACTCAACTCAGATTAGGCTACTCTCACCTTCCACCGAATCAGCGCCACGGCAATTGCTGCATATGTGTTTTATCTCCTTGCCTATCTGGCAGTGGATGATGAACGGCATGTTGTTATTTGCGGCGGGTTGCCGCTGTAGCTGCTGCTTGCTTTTGTTGGACTTCATCCGAACCAGGCAAAAAGCTGTCCTCTTCCTTGGTTTCTCTTCGGACATGGGTAGAGGGGAAACCTCGTCCTGACATGCAGATTCGTACCACGGCGGCATCATATCGCTTCCACATCCCGCCATGTTTGCATGGGACTGTAGCATGAGACCCGCAGATGCCCTCGCCCTCAGGCAAAGGGGGATTTCGAAACAGTCCAAGGCTTCACAAGCGATTAAAGCCGACCGCCCACTAGCGCTTCTGCGCACGAGACTAGGAGCATCAGCCAATCAGTTTGAAGAACCGGGGAATTTATACGGTAGGTCTAAATAAAGCCTACTGAGCGCTGCAGCTTGGTTGATTTGTTTGACATACTGTAGTCTACATAGTAGCCGACAATATTGTAATTGTATTGCAAATATTGTACACTACTACAGTAGAATTAATTAATAATACCCTAGTGAATTGAACCCTGCATAATATCATGCCTGCCTAGTCTACACATGATGAAAGCCAGAAAGCCTGTACAATTAATTGGAACAATATAATGTCTTATTTTAATCCGACATAGACGATCAATAAACTAAAATTTTGATTAAAACATCATGACTACATGGGATATCCATCTTGACCCGCCCATGTCCCAATATGCATGCATCTTGTAGTTATTCCCTGATGAATGCAATTGATTAAATTAAAGACGAAAGAAGTGTGCTTGATTCTTAGAATAATGAGAAATACAATACATTTACAATCAAACTGACGTCATAATTTGCAAAATAGCCTAAACTGTGGCCTGTTTGACAGCAGCACGACTGGACACCTTAATCCACAAATTGTACTGTAGATCTAAACTATCACCAGCAGGTGACGCGCGTTAATACCTTTCATTTTAGATAGGAAACTAATTTAGGTTCATGGACAGAAATAAACTCAGCTAGAGCGTGTGTGTGTGTGTGCGTGCGTGCGCGCGCGGGCGTGTATGTGTGTGCGCGTGCGTGCGTGATGTGTGTGGGCATGTGCTCTTTAGTAGTATTTAAGCATAAATATCCTTGCCAGGGACTTCGCCAGGCCGAATTGAAAAAATAGAATGCACCCACTCCTTCACTCCCCTAAATAAATCAATATTTACATAAATATATTTTCTAGTCGATTTCTTCCTCGACCGTTACATCGCATCATGTCTTCTAAACGTACTAAGACCTGGGAGACGCTGCATGATAGTGACTTTCAACACCGGAGAGGGGGTTATAGCATTTCGTGACATGACATCTTACGTTTACGTGCCAGTGGCATGACCGGACGTTACGTTCG
>JAODUK010048074.1:0-19536 GCA_027564635.1 Typhlichthys eigenmanni
AAAACTTCGGAAAGTTTCGTAATCGACCCACACTGGAGAAAACGACTGAGATTGCAGCCTCCAACCGGAAGCGACACAAAGAAAACTTCGGAAAGTTTCGGAAGCGACCCAGACTGGAGAAAACGACAGAGATTGGAGCCTCCAACCGGAAGCGACCCAGATTGGCGCGATGCAGCCAGACTGTCTTGGTCAGTACTGATGCTGGCTAAAATTGAGATGTATAAGTGTTTAAGGGGCGGGGTTTACAAATCCAATTTGGCAATAGTCCCACATTAGTTCCACCCTGATGAATCTGCAGCATTCTCAGTATCTTATTGATGCAAAGCACTTGGAGAAGAAGAACCATGTGACATGGTTGTTCCTTCATATAGGGAGGCTGTGAATCTATTAATACATCTCTGCATGCTTTTGATGTAATTTGCAGAGAGAGCATATGTTCATATTTTAAACGAAATAAACTCCAGAAACTGATTATATCATATTTGTCTTTGAAAAAATAATGTGTCAATACGAATTTAGTAATTAGTTTGATCACGTCTGTGACGAGAGATGAAACGACTCTTCATCACTAGGCCAGATGTGTATATACAATGAATATACACGTCTGGCCTAGTGAGGCCAGACTATCTTTTCATATACATGTCTAGTTACAACTAATATTATTAATAGTAACTAGACATATATATGAAAAAATAAAAATATGTAAATAATAACTCGACAAGTTGGGGGGGTGGGGGGGGGAGTTCCGTGGGCGACCTACCTAGGGATGAAGAGGTTTTAAAGAGACAATAGATACGGTTCACATTCGTGAAATGTATATTCCAGAACACACTTCTTTCATATGTATTTTTGCTTTAGAAGTGATTGTAGTTTTTGCAACTTAAACGGTTTGACATATGGCAGCATACAGGTGGACCACAGTGATTAATACAAATGATTTATAAAAGTAAATAACAGTCGGTGCTCACCTCCCACACAATGCCAAAGAGTGATTTAAGATCTGCAGCCCACTGAGCTCCATGAGATCCTCCTCAAACAGATGTTCCTGACTAATTATCTATTGTAAACGCAGAACCCACAGTGTTGCGGTTCTACTTTTGACTTCCTGGGGGAGTGTGGTCAACCCCCTTTTATATCCTTGGTTTGCTCTTCTTTTACCTGGGGTACTTCTCTCCATCTGTGAAAGGGAACCAAATGCACAAGTCTCACCCAGCAACATACTGTACTGTACTGTACAGCGCAATACTTTCCACTTTAGCTTTCAGTTTAAACTGCGAACATCCCTCTATCCTGCTGTTAAAAGTGTTATGTAACAGTAAAACAGCTGTTTGGTTTTTTTTTGTACTTCATCTATCTTTATAAAATCAAAAATGTCAGTGATAACAGACCTAAATAATTAGCATCCATGTTTATATCCCTTAACTTAAGGTCTGGCCACTAATGGTATAATTCAACATTTCTTCAATGAATAAAATGCATTTCCCTCATTTCCAAGTCATAGAAGTGGAAATGTGTTCATTCAAAGCTACTGTAACTCAGTATGCTATTTAATGCTATGTGAATCCCTTTTCAGAAAGAATTTAGCCTCAGAGATGAAAATTAGGCTTCTGCTCTTAACACCGCTTCCTGCAATGAGCATGTTGGCACATTTATGTAGATGAATAATTCAACAAAGGCACATTTACAAGCAGAGAAAATCGAAACATCGTGCCTACTTCCACAAACACTGCTTCTATATTTTAAAAGGGTGAGGTCAGAAATGACAAAAATGGGATTTTTTTTTGTACATTTTTGTACATTTTGTACACGACGATGGACTACCTGATTCTGTCAGTAGTCTAAAATCCCATTGGTTCTAGCTACTGTAATGCCTTAAAAACAGAGACACATCTTCAGCTCTTTAGGCTACACTGTGGCTAGATTTAGATATGTGCTATATCACACCCTGGGCTCAACGTCCATACATCAAATAAATGCAGAACAGGCCACTGCAGTGAAAATGTTGTCCTGACAAGACATACAACAGCGCACAATCTGCTACCCTTGTTATTCAGATTCAACTGTGATCGCTGAGAAAGTGTTAGTCAAACAAGATGTCAACGAAATCATTCAAAGGGTGTTGATGTTACTGTCTTTAGCTTCACAGTCCCGTGGCTGAGCTTCTGTCACTTCTGGCAGATGTTCTTCAGAAAGAGGACACAACCTCTTCCACATAGTGTATATGTACTGTAGAACTATAAAGGGATAGTATGCTGTATATATCTACATTACATTATATTCATGGCTGTTCTATGAGTCAGTGTACTGTTAAGTGTGTTCTTATTATACAATAGGAGTGCAGAACTGTCAAAACATTCACTGAAACAGTATTGTTGTTATTAATAACTAATCTCACATATAGCCTATATCAACATCAATCATATTATTCTGTGACTGTGATTATTAAGAATCACGGTGATGATGACAAGTGTCTGTCATTTGACAATCAGGTGATCCCAGGAGATATGTTGCCAAATATCTAAAATGGAACCAAAAGCTGTAAGATCATGCAAATATAGCTGGTTTGATCCAGGGTTGTTGGTTTGAGTCTGAATCTCTGTCACTACAGTACATTCTATGTGATGAGAGATGGCACAGTGTTAATATGAATAAGCCGGACATATCAAATATCCAGTAAAATATGTAATATCAAATAACCAGCCAATGGCCTGTTACATGGCATGTCATGAACTTTTGTTTTACTTATAAAACAGCTCACAGTTTCAGAGTCCCTGAGCTAAGGATCCAGTTCCTTATGATTATGTTTGGGTGCGACGGCAGTTAAGTTGATGTTCTGACTTGGTCCACAAAGGCCTCAGCAGCACTCTCCATTAGTTTGGCTGATTCAGGGTTGTTAGCCATTTTTAATTTCCCATTAGACTCACAAAATATCTATTCATGTTCTATCACAGGTAACTCATTAATTAGCTGTGATACTTACGAGACGTGAATGAGGGCCTCTTGCCAAGAGTTGGTTAACATTTCATGCATAAAAGAAACAGAGACTGAAGCAGATGGTTACATTAGGGACTGATACATTGGCACAATGCAGTGTGTGTGTGTGTGTGTGTGTGTGTGCGTGGTGCATGTGTGTTATACAGTAGTTTGAGTATAGTATTTGTTAGGACATTAAGGAAGGAAGAAAATGTCCTACTGTGTCTGACATTCTGTGCATATACAGTACTGTAGTAAATGTGTGTGGGATGGGGTGTTCTACTCACAATATCATAGTTACTGCACTTTGTTTATATAACAAAACATAATAACATTAAATATAGTCATAACTGCTACAATCCCTGTAGCTATAGTCCAGTAGTCAGGTCAAGTAAGAGTTCCTTTAACAGACCTTGAATGCTGAGCAAGCTGCATGTTTTGGCACAGTTTGTAGGACAGCGCAAAGCAGTACTTCAACATTGAGCAGAATACATTTCTGCTCACAGAGTTGGACACGGGGAGGCCTAACAGAAGGCTTGTTTGGCCTAGCACTGCAGGACCATACTTTCATTAAATTCATAGTGAGTCTCAGCGTGCTTGCCTTTGTTCAGGCAGTAATCTTCACAGTGCTGCCATTTTTCACCTCCGCAACTTCTGTATACATTTGAAATATAGCTGCGTGGTTCCATTTTCTATAAATCTACTGTAAAATACTGTAACTTGCCTCTGTAGCAGAGTTAATATGTGAAATAATTTCACAGTACATGCCTCTTGAAGTGCAGATTAGGCAGAAGTAAAACTCTTGTGAAATAAAGCGCATCCAAGACCAAATTACTTTTAATATATTGTTTTCTGAATAAAGCAAAGGAAAACCCTGGTGATGTTGCCGAAGTGACTATAGACTAAAATGACGTGTTAACCTTTGAGCATCCAAGGCACAGTTAAATTTGCTCTGTATTGTTGTAAATAAGAGAATATCTAGGATGCCAAGACTGAAAGAAAAATCCAAAGTATGTCAGCAGTTTTTTGCCAACCTTTCAATGCCATAGCCAGTGAATAAAATTATCTAGCCATTGTTTCATCATCTCTTCTACAAAACAAGTCCAAGGATGAGAAAAATAAGAAAGTATAACATTGAGATGGCTGTCAGATTGATGCAGAAAGATAGTGTGTCTTGCTCAGACACAAGCCTTTTCAGGCCTAGAGACATTGCAATTATAGCATCTATTGACTTGCGTTTCCAGAGTATGATCAATTGCAGTGAAATAATGACATCTCTGTGTTGTTTTGACCCATGCATGGTGAAGGCAATTTATTACGTGTGACAGCAGGCTTGCAAGGGACACCTCAGCTGTTGTGTGTCAGAGATCAGGAGAGAGCTCCTCAACAATAGCAGGAGAAACTGTGGAAGGTCAACACTCAGAAATCCATAGGAATAGGGAGTGCCTTCCAAACAGTTCCCAAAAAGTAGCATACCTGTATATTGTCACATAAAACCTGCCAACAAAAGGTCTGCATTAATATGATGAGAATAGAGACACAGCACATTTAATTACCACCCACGCCGGGAGGGAGGGGGGGCATTCCATAGCTCTCCATTGACTTTGTATTGCATTAAGCTAAGCTAATGTCATTTTCGACTTCTACCAGAAAATTGAAACAGAACTAAAAGCTGTTGTGTGACAGGATGCACAACCCATAAGTTAAAGAACCCAGAAATAAGTTTGCTAAACCTGTCCAACCGAAAAATCTGGCAACAATGAGGCATTATGGAGCATTATCATGGAAAAAATAGGTCTACTGGAATCCTGATACTTAAAATGCCTACGTGTGGTGACTGGTTGACATAGCGTGCCAAAATAATAATAACAATTATTGTATAGGGTAAAGCATTTGGAATATCTATACTATAGGCGTAGTGTGTCTTTATTGCATGTATCCAGTTTGGTCTCCATAGGCGTTCGCCATGGGGATGTTGCCTACCCTACTGGTATGACCCAGCATTAGGCTGCAGACAGTAAATGGTATTATTTATTTTTAAATAAAATAGTAGGCTACTAGATTTAAATTAGAAACTGAAAACATAATGTAGCTAAATCCTGCTGTTTTCCGATTTCACCCGTTATTGTTAATGACACAATGTTGGATGGATGTTATCAAAGTTGTCTCTGATGTTATGATCAGCTTAGAGCCATGTGGGTCAGCTGTCCGACAGACCCACCCATGGGTGTGGCTAACTCGCTTCTGGCTAAAGGTCCATTAACCATTATCATACTGTACAAATGGTATACGCTTGCTAATGTGTTTGTGTGTGATTTGTCTTCGAATCCTATGTGAATTCAGACAAATGATTGTGTAGCAAAAGCTCCACAATCATTTTTCGGGTTTTGCCCAAAGACCTCTAATAATGGCCAAGAGCTGTAAAGTAATATCTTGCTTGTATTGAACTAGACTGCAGATTGAACCAATTGAGCCAAAGGGTGTGGTTTACACCAAATACTTCTCAAAATGAATTCCTCACTTACACTCACACATCTGTATTTGGCTGTGACAGAGACAAATGGGATAGTGGGGGACAGTAGAAAAAGTACTTCAAGTCCTCTCGCTAGTTCGCAGAAAACAATCCATCACCAAGCCACCAACTCTTCCATCTTGCCTGTGCAGCGCTTGATTCCTAATCGCGATTGCTTGTGGTCTTATTACTGCTTTCAGTAGGATAAATTTCAGGCCCAGAAACCCATACTTCTTATAACAAAATTCCCTACAGATAAGCAGAGGATAATTGCTAGAAGTATTTTGGCAAAAGGTCCATCAGCTACTTTAATACTTCCTCTGAGATAAACAAATAGAGCCTGCACTTTTAAGTTGCCTTGTGGCATGCATTGTTTGGCTCATTGACTGTTTAATAAAATATATTTACCTTGGCTTAGTAAAAATAACATAAAACATTGAATAACCTTCCACACATTTGTAATTGACCTGTCAGAAATGTGTGAAGTCTCCAGGGCTTCTATCGCTGTGTATTTGTCAAATGCTGTCATGCTTAATTAAAACTCAAATCACATCGTTCTGCCTTTTAATGGGTTGACGTGCTTTTCCATTAGAGTCAAACGATGTATCATTTTGTGTGCCCAAACATGACTTAGCTTTGCTTGGAGGACATATGCATACAGCTGAGACAGAGCCATCGATTTGCCCTTTTATCTGAAGTCTTTTTGAAGAGGTTGTGCTTTGATACAGCTTTTTTAGACTGCCTTTAACTGTGATGTCTCCATAGAAAAATCTTCACAATTCTTTCTTTTTCTGATAAGCCCCATGAGACTTATCACCATAGATGTCACAAATGGAACACATTCCCATCACTGTTGTGTAAGTGAAGCAATGAGAAATAAAGGCAATTTTCATTTCGTTCTTTAGACATCAACAGAGGGGCATCTAAATAAAAACAAGTGCAGGGCTGTCATGGCTGATGGGTAGCGACATAAAGAAAAATGAAGAAAGTGGACAGTGCTGATGGGATTCTTGCTAATTCCACCGCTGTCCGCTTGCATTTAAGTGCTCATTTATCTGAGGCAGGGTGCACTCTGTTGTCCTACTGGGCATTTTGGGTGAAAACTGACATTTGCACTGAGAAGTCACCAGCGGTGTCTCAAGAAAGTAATGTGCAGAGAGCACAGTGTGTGTGTGTGTGTGTGTGTGTGTGAGGGCAAGAGAGGGAAAGAGAGAGAGAGAGGAGAAAGAGCCAATACTGAGGTCCCTTATTTGGCAGGCCTCACAACTCTCTAGACCCAAGAGTGATTCTATAACACTATTTAACAGCAACTGGATAATGACCTTCAAAGTTGACTGTGAATGCCATTTGCGTGTTCAAATATGATCTATTACATTTCGGTTAATTGAGTTATCCTTGCCAATGATTAATGGAGCCCTGGTTCCATTTTGTTTTACGATTAGCACTGATTTGATACCAACGATGATTTAGACATATTTTCTTTTCCCTCAATTAGAGTAATGTCATCAGCGTTTACAGAGTACATCTCCGCATGCGGAAAACATCCACTGTAATTGCAAGCTAGACAATGAATTTGCCTCGCAGTAAGTCAGTGGCGAATGAACAAAGGGTTATGTTTGTGTCATTAACTTGGAGCAATTGGCAATTTATGTGCTCGTGTGTTGATGCTGTGAACATCATCCACAGTGCATATTCATTAGTGAGGCCACACAATTCACGGAGCAGGTAGTGTGAACAAAGGTGAACGTGAGGCTGGACCCATGCACTTACCATCCATCATTGCCTGCTGGAGGAATGCGTGTGTGTGTGTGTGTGTGTACGGCCTGCATTGGCGTGCGTGCATAGAGGGCCCAGGGAGATTCTCCACTCTCAGTAAGCTCCCCGCTACACCTGAGGTGTTGACACCTCCTCTCTCCTGGAGCTTTCTCAATAACCCTTCTGCCACCTCCGCTTTGCCCAGAGGACAGAACCACTCGGCTGGCTCATTGGCACAGTAGACCCCCCTTCCACACACACACACACACACACGCACACTCTCTCTCTCGCGCCACCATTAATCCACTCTTTTGGCAGACAGAATCCCTCTCCCTGTGGCACCTGTTTGACAGAGGGTAAAAACAGGGATGAGATAGCGCAGCTCGGATCAATCGCTTCGATCTCCCCCTGCCCATCCCAGCAGTCGTTCATCAGCTGCTGGTTGTTTGCAGTTGGGGGTGGCTGATTGTTGGCCCTGACTCCTCCCATTCACCTATACTAGATATGGCTCAGGCACACATCTAAGAAATGAAAGAAACATTTCACACAATTGAAAGGTAAAGTTATAGTGCCCGCCGGACTCCACTATTTGCATGTGGGGGGGGCACTTTGAGATTTGAGTTGTGGAGGTATTATAAAGACGTCATCAGGTTTTCCTTTAAAATTACTCAATTGAACATTTGAGCAATTTTCAAAGTCTATCCAAATATCATTAAGTCAACCGTGTGCATTCTAAACAATTCATTTGTAAACTGTCAATGCAGGGAATTTGTTTAGTCCTGTTGTTGTCAGCATGACGACTGACCAGCCAAGGAGAAAAGTTTGCCTTTGCTGGGCCACTGAACTTCTTTACATTACCAATAACCTGCGTTGCCCCACTGTTCTTGTCCCTCCCTGTGGCCTCTTGGATGAAATGATACAGCACCTGTACCGCAAAGGACACTAAAACCGCAGTTATTGCTGACAGGTTGGGACGACAGCTGTGAAGCTTGTCCTCTGTGTGTGTGTGTGTGTGTGTGTGCGTGTGCATGTGTGTGTGTGTGTGTGTGTGTGTGTGTGTGTGTGCACGACCTGTAATGCATTGCGTCTATAGACTGATTGGTACGAGGTGGAGCAAAACTTTTCTACAGGGGCTTCAAGGTGGAAGTTGGTTTAAAGACAAGTAGTTCTCTGAAGGCAAAGTATGTTACTCCATCCATATGCTGAAAGGTCATGGGTAATTAGATCCGCAGTGTTTTGGCTACATTAGTAGTTCAGAAAAAAACATGTTGTCTTTTTTCAATAATTAAAAAAACAACTGCATGGCAGGAAACAAACGGCTTATACAGGAACACATTATTTATAATATGGGAAATACAGGTTGGGCACAGTCACATATTAATGGACACATCGTTCAAAAGTCGACTGATGGAAAAATGTGAAAAGTTTCAACTGGGGATGAAATATCAGGCCCCTATAAGCAATCGAGCAGTACGTAAATCAGTGCCACCCTGACATTCTTTTCTTCTCTTTCTGGAGTGTGTGGACGTTACAAGTTTGCATGGATGTCAAACCGTTGTATTCCTGCATGCTGAGGCACCTATACATGCCCTTCTGCAACTCTGAGTGGGCCATCAGCATATGTAGCTGGCTGTGATGTTCACGCTTTCACAGTGTGCTCTGGGTGAGGTGAGAAAACTGGGGAAGTGTTATAATGTATTATATCAAAAGTGAACTCAGAGGCATGGCAGGTGAAAGTGTTTCAATGTATCAAAATAAAAGTTATAAATAAAGCACACGGTTGGGAATGAAAAAGAAAGGAACTTGTTTTATTGTGACATACACATACATGAAATTCATCCACTGCATTTAACCCATGCCTCAAGGGAGCAGTGGGCAGCCTCTGTGCAGCACCCAGGGACCAACTCCAGATTTAAACTAGTGTCACTGGTCAAATGGCACTGACTGGAGAGTTAACCTAACATGTATTTTGTTAAAGCCATGCTATGAATGTATGCTAGGAACTCCACATTTCAACAGCTACTGTATGTCCTGCCTTGGTTCTGTTTATCTAAGCAGTATAAATCCTTGGTGACGTGCACATAATAATATATGACTGTAGCTTAGGTGAGATCTCACATAGCCAGCACAAATGCTTAGCACATCGACACACTTCAGGCCAAAACACTGTTGACATAAACTGGCAGCAGACCTTTAACAGTGTAACAACTCCCAGTGTTACCTTTAGTGACATAAGCAGGCTTGTCTAACTAACACAAAATCAGTTTTTCTTCCAGCAGCTGAAGCATGTACAGTAAAGGGTTCCTTCAAAGCATTAGTTCTCAACATTTTCTGACCCATGTACCCCCAAAAGCTATTTAAAACGTATTATAAAATAATGTTATTAGCATTAAGCATATAATTTGATAAAACATGGGACCAATGTATAAATACTATTTTGGCTAACAACCCATATTATTTAATTTTAATTTAATTTAATTATTATCAAGAAGATTATTGTAAAAGCCAGACAATGTATTTTACTCCGTCAGGGGATTATAATGTTGATACTGTATGTATTGATTTTTAGAGCTCATGAAGGCTTACTGTATGTATTCAATGACTATGATTGTGTACTTCAAATTGATAAAAGGTCTGATATATTTAAAAAATACAGAGCCCTGAACCCCAAGTTAAATAATAGGCCTAATAACTTTTACCATAGTTTCTCTTTTATTTTTCTTTCCATTTATATGCTAAGCATTTCCCTGAGGGGGGTTTACTTTCTCTTTAATTTCAGCTATCCCTTTTTAATCAATTTCCCTATGAATGCCACTAATTCTTGTTCAATTTTTCATGAGTGTACATGTGTGAAGCATCAATTATTTGATGGCATAATACAATAAACAGTCAAATATGTACACTTGATTAAATTAGTCTTTCCACCTGAGAGAATTATGTTCACAAAAAATAAACAACTACAGTGTTGTTCTGCAATGAAGGCATATGTGTACAATTGTTTCTTTAACTTTGACTGTAAAGATCACAAATAATGCAGAACGTATGGCGGACCGAAAGATAGATGGAACATACAGTAAGTAATTAAATGAACAGATGTACAGTAGGCTAAATTGAATTTATAAGATGTTAAGAGGTGCAAAACATAATTTAATTTAACAGTAAAGGTATCACTTCTAGCCTTGTACAATAAAGTGATAATGTGAATGTGAGAATGAAGCTCTAAATAGCTGTGCTGTCAATGATAATATGAAATACCCAAAAGTCACAGCAGGGTGCAATTGTAAAATTAAAGAGTAATGCACACTCTAGGAGATATTCCATATAAGACGTTTGACTGCTGAGTTTAGTTGCATTAACAACAGAGACACTATTTATGATGTTCTTCTAGTAGTTAAGGACTTTTACACCCACACTTGATTTTATTACCTTCAGCATTCATACCCTCTCATTTGACACATTCAGTTTCCAATTATGCTTGCAAACCAGCTTACTCAAGAATAAACTCAAGTTAATGCGAAAACGAAAAGCAGTACATTAATTATTGTGTAATAATGTCTAAAATAACCTAAATATTTGAATGCCTCATGTTATGGACATTTTGTACATAGTGCACATATGTATAAGCGTAGCACTTGAGCAGAATAAATGTTTTGCCTCTACCCTGAAATCCCTAATTTGGAAGAAATACATTAATCAAAAGCTGCATCACCATTCTGTCTAAATGCAAATTTGAGGCATGTGATTGGTCAAATGGATATGCAGCATTTGTTTTGTACATCACACATCCGTCGTGGCCAGCAATTACACTACAACTGAATTGGTCATGTATACTGTATACTATAACTTTTACATTAGCAGAATACTTGAGCAGAATTCATGTTTTGTCTCCAGTCACCATAATATAACTTATTTTGAAAGAATTACTTTCATGAGAACCCACCTTTATATTCTACTGCCCCCAGTGGCCAAATAAGTGTCTAGCTAAAGGAGCTTCGGACCTTGCTAGAGCTTTGTCATGCAGCAGCCGGCTGCCTCCCTAATAAACCTGACCCCCAGAGAAGGGTCCGGAGTCCTGCCAGAGCCTGCTGAGAATACAGATCAACCCACAACATGTCCTGAACCCTGGCCCCTCCATTCATTACTTCTCACACACACTTAGCCAGGGAGTGGCCATGTTACTGAACAGACCCCTGGATCACCACATTCACAGACTTCAAATGAGAACGTGGTTGGTTTTTAGCACAGATTGAGACACTAGTTTAATTATGAACCAGTTGGCTTTATTATATTTGTGTTATCTTCTGTAATTGGTTAATTCAACAGCTTGAGGAAAGTGGATCCATCTCGTATAGCATTTATAAGAGTTAATAAAAAGCTCTCTAGTGTGTCAGCTGAACTAATTACCTACAGAATGACTAATTCCACAGTCAATCAAATGGATCGTTTATCAGTTACTCAGTTGCATCAGTTTAATAAAACATAGACAGTGTCTTGTTAAACCTTAATATCAACAAGTACAGAAGCAAATGAAATTACTGAACTTCATTTCACAATGCATCATATGTTCTTCATTTATGTTAATATTGATTAATTATTCACCATTTGGCCTATTAGTGTAATATATATTGTTATAAATTAGCTTTTTATAGATCTTTAATCCCAGCTGGAAAACTCCAGAAAATAAAGAATATATGGCAAATTATACAGTATATTTAGTATGAATTGTGAATACATATTTTAATATTTTGTAGTGTGCCTCCAAAAATACAAAATAAAAAAGTACAAAAAGTTTTGTAATACACAGCACAATAGTGTAATATAATTCTCTATTGACAGTGTTTCCCTGCAGAGAAAACCACTGTGCACTGCTGAACCGGACTTATTTAAAAAGATATCAAGGGGGAAAACCAACATGGTATTTCCGCATTACAACAAAAGGTGCTAAAAACATGTCAGAATTCCCGTCGATTTCTCTGCATAGCCGAGCCAGCTGTGCCACTCGGAACAAAGCCCACTCCATCATAATGTGCAGTATCACTCTGGATTGAAGGCCCTTATGATGAATAATCATAGCATGGCTATGGAACGTGGCGCAGTACAAAACAAAGACAGAGTGATGAAAGGAAGACAACAGAGGAGAAAACAGGTGTGTGCTGTGAATTATACATCTGGCGATATGCTAGCATGCGGCAAATAAAACATTCCAGCCTGCCAAAATTATTCCTATTCCGTCTGGCTTTCTGATAAGATGTAATCAGATGAATCTAACAGTGGAGGGACTGTGCATCGGTTACAGCTAAACCAAGCTCATAGGATAGTGCGGTCGTCATATTCGAGGAACATGGCACGTAGTCAGATTCAAGCTAGCGATGCGAAGAACCTTTAGGGTATTTTGCTAATCATGTTACACCATGTTGGCGAATAATTAGAAGCTACACATGCGCCACATGCACATGCACAGTCACACGCAGTAACTTTCATTACACGCACACAAACAGCTGTCTCTGGTGTCCTTGCTTGGAGCCGTGCTCCCTGCGCAGTGGGTCACAGAGGTGGGGGGCAGCTAGACGTGAAGCTCCTCCAGCCATGTATCTGTGAGCGGTGCTGGCCCCTGACACCCCCCTCAGGCCCTGGTAATAAAGCATGCTACTTGTGGGCCAGGGCACCTCTGGACAAGCTCATGAAGAGTGCTGACACCAACAGCATCTTCCCAGCCCCCTCCCCTCCAAAAGAAAAGACGGAGATTAAATTCCTGCTATGATTGAATCTTTCCCTTCAAGGCCCAGCCTATAGGAACAGCGCAGGTGCACATGTTCAAACACTTTCACCTCTTTATTGTATTGTTTGCACAAGGATTTATTGGATCAAAAACCTTTTTCTTTTGAATCCTGAAATCTTCTTTTCTGGGCATACATGAGTTACGATAACGTGGCATTTCTGGTCACAAGGGGGTTGCGAAACAAGCATCCTCGAAAAAAATATCCTGTTGCATATGCATGTGTGTGCGTGCCTTGCCTGACAGAATGGTAGTGCAACTTTTTGCTGAAAGTAGTTCCTCTTAAGAAAAGGACACCTTTAATGTGCATGGGGTCTTCTGCTCTCACCCACCAAATAAACATGAGGTGTAATGCCGACTCAGCGTCAGTAATTGCTTGGCTTTCATGTGCTTATGCTGTGATCTGAGTGTGATCATCCATTCCATAAGCGAGCTGGAATGAAATGCTCCTTTTCTCACGACACAGGTTCCTAGAGATCGTCAATCCTTCTTTAATGTTGGATTATTCAGCCGTGGCAGAATTGGCGTGCAGACGTGTTTGTGTGTGTATATGTCTATTCGCTCATTTTCGACCGTCTGTTTCTGACTATGTTTGTTCTCGCTCGCAGGCGCCCACCGAACGTACATTATGCTGTGCTGGGCCTATGCTGTCTGCAGCTGGACCTCAGCTACCCTTCGCCTGCCCTTGACAGATCACATGGATATCTGCTGTCTACTTAAGTAATAACACCTCCCATCAAGTTAATAGAGGAGCTCGCAGGAGCCGCCTTAGCTCTGCCTGTCTATCTTTCTCTCTCTGGGATGTTTACACCCTATCCTCAGCCGTGATCATGTATTCAGTGGGGATTTGATAGAAAGGGGGTGGCGGGATGGGATATAAGCACTCCAAAGGGATATAAGGGTCAGCTCTTTAATCTGCCATGCTGGGGATATCTCCAGACGTATTCAGAAAGAGGAGGTGGTGTCATTGTTGTCACGATTGGGCCTGCCCGATACATACCTGTATCCATTACATGTGTCGACGCTAATCTGGTTTTATTGGTTTTTACTGTAGATGGAAGAATCAGAGAGGTCACAGCCTAATGGGACCATTTGGACGGCTTATGTGAATCTGGTTTTGAATTGGAGCTGAATGAGGAAACTGGTTTTAGAGTATTCAATCATGAGAAGATAGTCTAAATATTTATTCTTCATTCTGTCCATGGTTTAAGAAAAAGTTCCATGTAATGTAAATAAAATAAATTGTTAAAGTGATCTTGCCCAAAATGTATAATAAATAGCCAACAGCACATTTTAAAGGAGAAGCTAGATAAGTTGCAATCAACTGAAAGCCCAGAAGCCAAGCAAACACCTTTGTTAGTACCAAATATTAAGATGTTGTAATTAGTTGTGCATAATTAAAATGTAGGGTTGCCTGAGGCTGCAAAAATGTGTTGCTGGGCTGGTTATTTTAGCTTGAAAAATCTACTTTATCATTTCCCAGAAAGCCTTTGAGTCACGGCTGTCACTTCAGTCTAACACCACTTATCTATGAGCTGGCTGGCAGAGAGTATTCTCCTAAGAACCACGAGTCATTGAGCTGAGATCACACTAATTGAACTGCTAATTAGTTCCTTCTACATGTCATTTACATGAATGTGCCATGATACTGGCCAGAACTTGTATTGTGTTTCATAGATGCAAAAAGAACACACTCCCAGAACAAGGCACAGATAGAATGGATGTGTGGTATTGTTGTTGTTGTTGTTGTTGAAATAGTAAGCTGCCCTAAATTGCATTGTCCCCAGTTGACTTTCCACATGCTGTTGAATTTGTTCTGCGTTACACAGCATAACTCCACTGAACAGTGAGTCCTACTTGGTGGAAGTTTACAGTGTTATTTCTTACTTCAGTCCCTCGGTTGCTTTGGCAGTGTTAGTGTGACATCCTCTGGGAGTGTGTTTCTACATGAGTCACAAGCTTTTTAGGGTTGAAGGGTCTTAATTACGTTTGGTGTAAAGGAGATGACCGAGGAAGCAAATGGCATGGCAAGCAGAGAGCCCCAGTGCAAGGGTGATAAAGTTTATGCTTGCACAATTGCACTTTCAGACTTAAGCCCTTCACACATGAAAAGACGACATGAATAAATAGATAACACATGGCCTGCGTGTCAATTTGTCTATTTAACAAGCTAGTGTAAGGAAACACTTGTGTCTCTGGTGTAGTCAAGACATTCTGCTAATTATGTAATGTCAACTTTTTTGATATAACACACATTCACGAGCAAACACTACTAGTGATGTATAGCTTTGGAGAGTTGTGTACAGGGACATACTGTAGTACCACACCTGCACATTACTTATCATTCAGCTGTATTCAGTTTGGGAAATCGCATGAAATTAATGCAGAATAGAAACCGTGTGTAAATATTGCATATTTATATTTAGTTATCAGGAATTATATATATAAACACGTGTAATTACAATAATGCAACTATGCAATGCTATATTGGATTATATGGTCAAACAAAATATTATAAAAGGGTTTAATGTTGCAATCCTTGCCATAAGGTTAAGAATGTCTCCACGTTATTGCACTGCAAAGAGTCAGAGACTGTGAGGTGGGGACTATCCATGAGGTACACCACTGAAACACCAGTGTTGGATTAAAAGGCACATTTTCACAAAACTGAAGAGAAAGAAAGAATGAGGCTTGCAGAACTAGAGTGTGTGTGTGTGTGTGTGTGTGAGAGAGAGAGAGAGAGAGAGAGAGAGAGAGAGAGAGAGAGAGAGAGAGAGAGAGAAAATGTGACTTTGTATGGGTGTTTTGAGCTGCACGCCTCATTTGCCCTCTCTGACAGAGCGGGAGACTGACGGGCATTGGCAGGAATTGAATCAGTAGATTAAACACCCCCTCTCCTCTTTCTCTTCTCCAGCGGTCCTCAGGAAGGAGCAGGAGGGGAAGGTGTGGGGGGTTGCATAAGAGAGACGTCCGTGTCAATGGGCCGCTATAAGCAGTCATAGTCACAGTGTGATTGGGTGATTAAATAGTAGCGTCGGTGTTGGTGACCACTCCCGGTGAACAGTCTGAAGCTTGAATTGTTCCTGAGGTCCTTGTGGGACATTCAGCGGTTAGGTAAATAATGTTAATACTGCCTTTAGGGTTTATATGGACCACTCAAATACTTATAGCCAGGTAGGTAATGCTTTTCTGCTGCTGCTGTTCTGGGGTTGATTGTGTCTTAGACTGGCCTAGCAGGCTGTCACACTGATTTCAATCCCTCCGAATGATTACAATGATTACAAAGTGTTCCTTTATGTGAAAAGGTACATTTTGATGCTGCTTTTGTCCAATGGTTCATCAACCTCCATTAATTTTAAATGACATGAACTCATTCACCCGCACCTAAATAAAGGACTATTAACAATAACACTTGTATATCTATTTGTGTCTATTAGTATCCTTTATTAAAGGCCTTTTAAAACTTCAAATATAAATAAACACTATTTCCCATCTTGCATCTGTCAGGCAAGACAACAGGTACCATCCATATGATTTGTTTTGCATGATTTGTTAGTGCACCAATAACTTCACCAATAATTTCAGCACAATGCCAATGTATTGAGGTTTAATCCGTTAGGGTAGTTATCTCATACACTGTCCGTTACAGCCACTGTAATACATATATATTGAGGTTGATTAAAGGAAAACCCATTCGCCCTCTGACACCAGTGCTCTGATCTTGTCTCAGTTGGGAGGGCAGTCTTGGGAAGTCCAGATAGCCAGCTCTTGGCTGGAGGAGGTTACACATCAAAGCTTCATCATTCACCTTGTAACCCTTGTATTCATCCCGCAAATGGAGTACTTACTTTATGTAGTACTTTAGAATAGTTTCATCGAGGGCTGTTTAGCTCATTTAGATTCACAATAAACGCATAGGACAGCATGTGATCAAGAGTAGTGCCACTAGGGTAGACCAACCATGGCTCTTTAATGGTGATTTCCAGAAACCTATACAGATAGCAGAGAACATTAACATCCCATTTCAATATTCTTCAGTGGCTAAATGTTTTTTCTCTTACCTCAGTCTGCCACAAAATGGACATTTTCACATGTGAAAGGGTAACATATCATACATGTATTCCGTTTTGCTTCCTGGTATTCCTGGCTGACCTGTGAATTTAAAGTAGTGATGTTGTGGTTCCAGGTCCGTTTCTATTACCTCTACAACCCACTTATCGCTGCACAGATAACTGTGCCAGTGTTGCCAATTTCGTTCTAAAAGAAGGCACTTATTCCTCGTTCCCTCTCTTTTTCTCTGCTACAACCATATGCCCCCCTGGCAAGGACCAATTGAATGCACTCACTTTGATTCTGTATGGGAAGCTCTTTTGATGAATCGTATCACTAGCGCAGCCCCCGCTGAGATAAAGGCCTCCAAGCTCCATTTAGCCTGCGAGAGTATGAACCGAGGTATGACTGGTGCTGTAGTATGTCGTAAAATGCAAACTTATTTGAAATGTCATTGTACAATTCATATTTTCTATGACTACATTTTCATTCACCCATATATTTTTTGTGTTAACGCACCACCCTGCTGGGTATATACACTAAAGTAAACCAGTTTTAGACTTGTGAAGCTTGTTTTTCAGGAGAGCCTGTCTAAACGACAAGGGTTTTCTTCGGTTGCCTCTTTGGAGCAATATATTGTTACGCACTTCATCCGAACCAAGGGAATGTCATTTTCCAGACAAAGCCAAGCCAGGTGTGAAGCGATGCAGGATCCTGGGGTGAGTCAGTGTGTCTTATTTGCCAGCTAGATAAATCTCTCACCAGCATGCTACATCCACATGTTATTGCCAACCATAGATGCACCACACTGACCTTTACTTTGAGGTTGTTACGGTGACCTGGAAATTCCACAATCCTGATTGGTTTAGGGGTTGCAGATGCAATCTGGTGATGAATACTGAAAAGGTCAAGCTAAGCTCTTCAAAGAAAAGTCTCTAGGCTTGTTAAAAAGTATCTGATAGCACCATGCACCCTCACTCCCACTTGTTCTAGCAGTGTTTTGAACGCTCTCCCTGTGTATCTCTCACCTACTGTACTGTAGCCTCCCAAACCCTTCTCAACATCATACATACTGAATATCCCTTTGGTTCAACGCTATGGGAAATATTCATATTTGAAGAGGTAAAGGACAGCAGCAATGGATTTTTTGATACAAAAAGAAAATATATAGTAATAAAATGAATCCAATCAACTAGGGCTGGGCGATAAAACAATTAGAATATTTATTGCAATATCATTTTTCTCTATAAAAATATAACAAATGTTTGATACAAGTTTGTTTTAATTATTTTGAATTACGAATGAAGCACAAACGAATGCCAATCATGTCCAGAGTTGCCTAATAAAGGCCGCCAAAGTACGCTATTTTTGCCAACCCATTGCATTTCATTGCTATTTTTTATCTGGCCATGAGAAAGATGCCATCCGTCATTCAGTAAACTAGTAGACAATCTCCCCTCTCTACCTCACGTTATTTCAATGAATTATTATTAGGGCTAGGATAAAAAAAAAAAATAAACTAACTAATTAATCGCTCAAAATTGCATAACAGTTTTTTGTGATATTTGTTCTTTTATACAGGACAGTATAGAGAGACAGGTAGCGAGTAGGAGAGAGATATACCCAGGCCCATCACAGCTACTATACTTGCACCACAACCTGATAATAGTAACAGTTTGCTGCTATATAATACAGCAGTATATGATATTTTATTTGAGCAAGGGTAGCTAACTGTGACATCGTCACATAGGGCGACATGGAGCAGAAAATAATGAAGCAGCAATATCTACATGTGGATGGTGTGTATAAGAAGACGAATAGCTAACGTGAGAGAGTGAAGGAAAGGTGGTATATAGATCGATCGGTGTTTGTGGGATACCCTACGTCACTGGCAGCTTAATTGACATTTTCTTTCAGTTCGTGGTCCCTGGACGAAAAGTGATACCATACCGATTGTAATAACCAGAGGTCCTTACCACAGTCCGGCTTAGACGTAGCACAGTAGCACAAGCGAAGCAAAACGAATAAATTTTAACCACAATAACACGTGCACACAGAGACAGAAACGATTCTATCCTGTAACCTCGAGTCACCTCAAAATAAAAGCTCTGCAAATGTATTACACAATTTAATTAATTAACTACATTGTACAGTGTCCTTGGGTATCTTGAAAGGCGCTTGAAAATGTAATTTATTATTATTATTATTATTTATTATTTTTATTATTACTATTATTTAGATTACAGTACAGAATATATAACATATTAAAGTATTAGTCAAATAATAATAATAATAATAATAATAATAATAATCATCGACAGGATATCGAGGCGTAGTCGTGGTGGAGAGGGGTTGCAGTTCGGTAGCCTAAACATCTCATCGCTGCTTTTTGGAGATGATGTGGTCCTGATGGCATTATCGGTCCGTGACCTCCAGCACTCACTGGATCGGTTCGCAGCCGAGTGTGAAG